>PVKV010029855.1:6521-23133 GCA_004027835.1 Alouatta palliata | reverse complement strand
TCATGAAGTCCTTGCCTACACCTATGTCCTGAATGGTTTTGCCTAGATTTTCTTCTAGGGTTTTGATGGTGTTAGGTCTTATGTTTAAGTCTTTAATCCATCTGGAGTTAATTTTGGTGTAAGGTGTCAGGAAGGGGTCCAGTTTCTGCTTTCTGCACATGGCTAGCCAGTTTTCCCAACACCATTTATTAAACAGGGAATCCTTTCCCCATTGCTTGTTTTTGTCAGGTTTGTCAAAGATGGGATGGTTGCAGATGTGTAGTGTTGCCTCTGAGGCCTCTGTTTTGTTCCATTGGTCTATATCTCTGTTTTGGTACCAGTATCATGCTGTTTTGATTACTGTAGCCTTGTAGTATACTTTGAAGTCTGGTAGCATGATGCCTCCAGCTTTGTTCTTTTTGCTTAGAATTGTCTTGGCTATGCGGGCTCTCTTTTGGTTCCATATAAGTTTAAGGTAGTTTTTTCCAGTTCTGTGAAGAGGGTGATAGGTAGCTTGATGGGGATAGTGTTGAATCCATAAATTACTTTGGACAGTATGGCCATTTTCACGATATTGATTCTTCCTAACCATGAGCATGGAATGTTTTTCCATCTGTTTGTGTCCTCTCTTATTTCCTTAAGCAGTTGTTTATAGTTCTCCTAGAAGAGGTCCTTTACATCCTTTGTTAGTTTATTCCTAGGTATTTTATTCTCTTTGTAGCAATTGTGAATGGCAGTCCATTCTTGATTTGGCTCTCTTTAAGTCTGTTATTGGTGTATAGGAATGCTTATGATTTTTGCACATTGATTTTGTATCCTGAGACTTTGCTGAAGTTGCTTATCAGTTTCAGGAGATTTTGAGCTGAGACGATGGGGTCTTCTAAATATACAATTATGTTGTCTGCAAATAGAGACAATTTGACTTCCTCCTTTCCTAATTGAATACCCTTCATTTCTTTTTCTTGCCTGATTGCTCTGGCTAGAACTTCCAAGACTATATTGAATAGGAGTCCTTAGAGAGAGCATCCTTGTCTGGTGTCACTTATCAAAGGGAATGCTTCCAATTTTTGCCCATTCAGTATGATATTGGCTGTTGGTTTGTCATAAATAGCTTTTATCATTTTGAGATATGTTCCGTCGATACCTAGTTTATGGAGACTTTTAGCATAAAAGGCTGGTGAATTTTGTCGAAGGCCTTCTCTGCATCTATTGAGATAATTATGTGGTTTTTGTCTTTGGTTCTGTTTATGTGGTGGATTACATTTACAGACTTGCATATGTTGAACCAGCCTTGCATCCCCGGGATGAATCCTACTTAATCATGGTGGATAAGCTTTTTGATGTGCTGTTGCAATCAGTTTGCCAGTATTTTATTGAAGATTTTTGCATCTATGTTCATCATGGATATTGACTTGAAGTTTTCCTTTTTTGTTGAGTCTCTGCTGGGTTTTGGTATCAGGATGATATTGGTCTCATAAAATGATGTGGGAAGGATTCCCTCTTTTTGGATTGTTTGGAATAGTTTCAGAAGGAGTGGTACCAGCTCCTCTTTGCATGTCTGGTAGAATTCGGCTGTGAACCCATCTAGACCTGGGCTTTTTTTGGTTTGCAGGCTATTAATTGCTGCCTCAACTCAGCCCTTGTTATTGGTCTATTCAGGGTTTCAACTTCTTCCTGGTTTAGGCTTGGGAGGGTGTAAGTGTCCAGGAATTTATCCATTTCTTCCAGGTTTACTGGTTTATGTGCATAGAGTTGCTTCTAGTAATCTCTGATGGTAGCGTGTATTTCTGTGGAATCAGTGGCGATATCTCCTTTATCGGTTTTTATTGCATCTATATGATTATTCTCTCTTTTCTTTTTTTATTAATCTGGCTAGCGGTCTGTCCATTTTGCTGATCTTTTCAAAAAACCAGCTCCTGGATTTATTGATTTTTTAAAGGGTTTTTTGTATCTCTATCTCCTTCAGTTCTGCTCTGATCTTAGTTATTTCTTGTCTTGTGCTAGCTTTTGAGTTTTTTTGATCTTACTCCTCTAGCTCTTTCCATTTTGATGATAGGGTGCCGATTTTAGATCTTTCCTTGCTTCTCATGTGGGCATATATTGCTATAAATTTTCCTCTAGACGCTGCTTTAAATGTGTCCCAGAGCTTCTGGTATGCTGTGTCTTCATTCTCGTTGGTTTCATACAACATCTTTATTTCTGCCTTCATTTCATTGTTTATCCAGTCAACATTCAAGAGCCAGTTGTTCAGTTTCCAAGAAGTTGTGCGATTCTGAGTTAGTTTCTTAATGCTGAGTTCTAATTTGATTGCACCGTGGTCTGAGAGACTGTTTGTTATGATTTCCATTCTTTTGCATTTGCTGAGTAGTGATTTACTTCCAATTATGCGGTCAATTTTAGAGTAGGTGTGATGTGGTACTGAGAAGAATGAATACTCTATGGATTTGGGGTAGAGAGTTCTGTAGATGTCTATTAGATTTGCTTGGTCCAGATCTGAGTTCAAGTACTGGATATCCTTGTTAATTTTCTGTCTCGTTGATCTGTCTGGTATTGACAGTGGAGAGTTAAAGTCTCTGACTATTATTGTGTGGGGGTATACGTCTCTTTGTAGGTCATTGAGAATTTGCTTCATGTATCTGGGTGCTCCTGTATTGGGTATGTATATATTTAGGATTGTCAGCTCTTCTTGTTGCATTGATCCTTTTACCATTATGTAATGCCCTTCTTTGTCTCATTTGATCTTTGTTGGTTAAAAGTCCATTTTATCAGAGGCTAGGATTGCAACTCCTGTTTTTTTCTGTTATCGACTTCAGCAGTTTGATTAAGGGGAAGCAGACTTTATATGAGTCAGCTCCAAGGTACTGTTCCAGGTGTTTTACCTATATTTACCTACGTGCCTATGTTTGCTAATTTAAGATTTATATAAACCTGTAAGGCAAATATTCTTCTCTTTACAGGTGAGCATGCTGAAGCTCTAGGAGCTAAAGTAATTTGTTGAAGTTTGGAAAGTTAGAATGGACTCTGGGCCATTCTAACTCTCCATGTAGCAAATGGGCTATATTTGCTTGTAAATCTTCCTCCATCCCTTGATCTTGAGCCTATGTGTGTCCTTGCACATGAAATGGGTCTCCTGGATACAGCACACTGATGAGTTTTGACTTTTTATCCAATTTGCCAGTCTGTGTCTTTTGATTGGGGCATTTACCCCTTTTACATTTAAGGTTAATATTGTTATGCGTGAATTTGATCCTGCCACTTTGATGCTAGCTGGTTGTTTTGCCCATTAGTTGATGCAGTTTCTTCACTGTGTCGATTTGCTACCATTTGGTATGTTTTTGGAGTTGCTGGTACTGGTTATTCCTTTCTATGTTTAGTGCTTCTTTCTGGAGCTCTTGTAAGGCAGGCCTGGTGGTGACGAAATCTCTCAGCAATTGCTTATTTGTAAAGGATTTTATTTCTCCTTTGTTTATGATGCTTAGTTTGCCTGGATATGAAATTCTAAGTTGAAAGTTCTTTTCTTTAAGGATGTTGAATATTGGCTCCCACTCTCTTCCGGCTTGTAGGATTTTTGCCGAGACATCCGCTGTGAGTCTGATGGGCTTCCCTTTGTGGGTAACCTGACCTTTCTCTATGGTTGCCCTTAGCATGTTTTCCTTCATTTCAACCCTGGTCAATCTGATGATTATGTGCCTTAGGGTTGCTGTTCTTGAGGAATATCTTTGTGGTGTTCTCTGTATTTCCTGGACTTGAATGTTAGCCTGCCTTGCTAGATTAGGGAAGTTCTCCTGGATAATATCCTGAAGAATGTTTTCCAGCTTGGATTCATTCTCCCTGTCATATTCAGGTACACCTATCAAATGTAGATTTGGTCTTTTCACATAATCCCATATTTCTTGGAGGCTTTGTTCATTTCTTTCCCTCTTCCTTCTCTAATCTTGCCTTCTCATTTTATTTCATTGAGTTGATCTTCAATCTCTTATATCCTTTCTTCTGCTTGGCCCATTTGGCTATTGAAACTTGTGTATGCTTTGCGAAGTTCTCATGTTGTGTTTTTCAGTTCCATCAAGTAATTTGTATTCTTCTTTAAGCTGTTTATTCTCGTTAGCATTTCATCAAGCCTTTTTTCAAGGTTCTTACTTTCTTTGCATTGGGTTAAAACATGTTCTTTTAGTTCCGAGAAGTTTGTTATTACTCACATTCTGAAGCCTATTTCTTTCAATTCATTAGACTCATTCTCTATCCAGCTTTGTTCCCTTGCTGGTAAGGAGTTGTGATCCCTTGGAGGAGAAGAGGTGTTGTGGTTTTGGGTGTTTTCATCCTTTTTGCGCTGGTTTCTTCCATCTTTGTGGATTTATCTACCTGTGGTCTTTGTAGTTGGTAACTTTCAGATGGGGTCTCTGGATGGACATCCTTTTTGTTGATGATGAAGTTATTTCTTTCTGCTTTTTACTTTTCCTTCTAACAGTCAGGCCCTTTTGCTGTAGGAATGCTGGAGGTTCACTCCACACTCTACTTACCTGGGGATCACCTGCAGTGGCTACAGAACAGTAAAGATTTCTGCCAATTTCTTCTTCTTGTTATCTTCGTCCCAGAAGGACACTCACCAGATGTCAGCCTGACTTCTCCTTTATGAGATGTCTCTTTGGATATACAGGGCTCAGGCAGCTGCTTAAGGAGACAGTCTGACCCTTATAGGAGCTCAAGGAGCTCAAGTGCTGAGCTGTGAGCTCTGTTGTTTCCTTCAGAGCTGCTGGGCATGTACGTTTAAGTCTGCTGCAGCAGAACTCATAACCACTTTTTTCCCCAGGTGCTCTGTCCTAGGAAGGTGGGGCTTTATTTATAAGTTCCTGCTGTGCTGCTGCCTTTTTTCAGAGATGCCCTGCCCAGCTAGGAGGTAGCCTAGTCACAGTCTGCCAGCAGAGGCGTTGCTGAGCTGCCATTGGCTCTGCCCAGCTGCTGTGTCAATTTTCTTGCTGTTTTGTTTCTAGAGTATAGCTAGAACTACCTCGGTAATGGTGGTCTGCTTCAGTCATAGCGAACTGCTTTTGTAATGGCAGACTGCCTCAGTAATGGTGGATTGCCTCAGTAATGATGGACTGCCTCGGTAATGGTGGACTGCCTCGGTAATGGTGGACTGCCGTGGTAATGGTGGACGCCATTCCCCCAACAGAGCTGGACCATCCCGGGTCCAGCTGCACTTGCTGTGAAACTCTCAACCCAGAGCATTTCAGATTACTGGTCTTTGTGGAGGTGGGACCCGCTGAGCCAGATCACCTGGCTCCCTGTTTCAGTCCCCTTTTTTTCAGCTGAATGGGTAGCTCTGTCTCTGAGGTGTTCCAGGAACCAGTTGAAACAGCCACCCAGATTTGTGTGAGTTTTTGTGCAGAGACCAGTTGTGCCGGCTGAAACAGCCATGCTAGAAACTTGTGGTGCTTTTCAGTCCAGGAATCTCCTGGTCTGTGGACAATAATAACTCGTTTGGAAATGCTGTGATCACTCACTCTCTGCATTGTTCTCACTGGGAACTGCACTTCAGAGCTGTTCCTATTCGGCCATCTTGGTTTCCAACTCTCAGAAAGGTCCTTTTTAATGTGTAGGAAGAACCTTAAATGTGTCTATATTCTTTAATCCAATAATTCTATCTCTCAGAAACTATCCTAGAGAAATGATGAATGAAAATGGTTATGGTTATATAGTTGGTGTTTTAATATTTTTTAAAACCTGAAAATAATCTGACATCCAGCATTTACTAAAACTAATTTAGTGACATATACCATAATGACTCTGCAGATAATAAAAAACATTCAATAAAATTAATGTTTGCATGGGACAGATAACAACATGAAACATACAAGTAAGTGTCAAACACTAGCTTCTCTCTCTTTTTTTTTTTAATATAATTTTTGAGACAGAGTCTCACTCTGTTATGCAGGCTGGAGTACAGTGGCACAATCATGGCTGACTGCAGCCTCGACCTTCTGGGCTCAAGCAATCCCCCTACCTCAGCCTCCCAAATAGCTGAACTATAAGTTGTGTCACCATGCTCAGGTAATTTTTAATACTTTATAGAGTTTGAGTCTCCCTATGCTGCCCAGGCTGGTCTCAACCTCATGGGCTCAAGCGATCCTCTCACCTCAGCCTCCCAAATTGCTGGAATTACAGGCATGAGCCACTGAGCCCACCAGACACCAGTTTTCTTAATCTATACCTTGTGAACAAACTTTTTTAAACTAGAATGAACTGTATACTTTTTGGTACACTCATTAACATTTTTGTTTTTTCTACTTTATATTATAGTATGAATTTAATTCTGACTCTTTTTATAGTTCAATCGATGCAAAACACAAATTTTGCCTTTCTGATCAAATATTAAGCACCTTAACAAAAAGTATTCTGTCTGCCATGAGGTGGAGGCACAGGGATTCCAAACAGAGGAGTACATTCCTAGAGACCTCCAACCTCCCACCTCTACCCCCAGGAACTGGGGAAGAAATTAGGCAGGATCATACAATGTGTGTTGCTGTTATTGTTGTTGTTGCTGTTGCTGCTGCTGCTGCTGTTTTAGTATCACTTCCCCCATGCCCTATATCCATCAAGATTTTGATGCCTCAGAGAGAACCCCTGGTGTGATTAAAACAAAAGGGACTCTGGGCCATTCTAACTTTCCAACCTTCAATAAATTACTTTAGCTCCTAGAGCTTCAGCATGCTCACCTGTAAAAGAGAAGAATAATATTTGTCTTACAGGTTTATATAAATATTAAATTAGCAAACATAGGCACATAGGTAAATACAGGTAAAACACCTGGAACAGTACCATGGAGCTGACTCATATAAAGTCTGCTTCCCCTTAATCAAACTGCTGAAGTGTCTAAGACAGTGTAAGCTGGTAAGTAAAACAGGGTTATCTCCCATTACAGAACTTAAAGTTTTGTGAGAATAAAAATAAACTTTAAACAAGTAATCACACTAATATATTTTGCATAAGATATTGCAATAAGTACCATCAAGGAAAAGTTAACAGTGTTATGAAGTAGAGCAGGGGATCTGACTTAGATTGCTGAGGGTCAAGAAAGCTCCCTTTGGAAACATATTTAAGCTGAAATATTCCAAATACATAGGAGAGGAGGATAATGAAGATAAAAATGGTCCAGATGGAAAAAAGAGCATGTGTGAAGGTCCAAATACAGGCAAAACATTGGCAGCTGAAAAAAAGAAAGAACAAAAGAAAAAGGCAGTGGCTGCAGCATACTGAGCAAGCAGGAGAAAGACTTAAGAAGAGACTAGTAAGATATAGGCAGCTTTCATGTTGGGAAACTACTGCCCATGACCTAAAGTCAATCTGTAGCCTGTATTTGTAAAATCCTAGTAATAAAAATGTTTTTTACATTTTGTAAAGGCTGTAAAAACTGCTAATTTAAAAAAGACTTTCATTTCTAGAAGGACAGAATAGATGCACTTTTCCTCCTCTTCCTGCTAAGTACAACTAAAATACTGAAGCCCTATCACTACCGCACCAAAAACCAAGTAGGGAACTAAGACTTTCAATGCCTCCAGGCTATAATTCAGTGCTCCAACACATCCCCACCTTAGGGACAGTGTCAGAAAAGGCAGAGCAGGGAGTTTGGATTTTACACACCAACAGAAAATAACAAAGAAACCTTACATGGTCTCAACAGACATGTGATAGAATGGAAAGCAGAAATAGACAAATCCACACTTACAGAGATTTCAATACCCTACCTCAACAACTGGTAGAACAATTAGACAGGAAATCAGCAAAGCTATAGAAGAATTCATCAATACCATCAAGCAACAAGATCTACACGACATCTATAGAATAAGGTTCAAAAAAGGTTCACATCTCTTTAATCAAGCTGCTGAAGTGTCAAACTTGTGTTGTCCTTATAACAACAGAAAAATATCCATTCTTTACAAATGTCAACAGAACACATAAAAAGACAGACCATATTAGGGGCCATAAAACACATCTCAACAAATTTAAACAAATAGAAAAAAAAAACTTCTAAATAATATTTTTTAAAAAATTAAAAATACATTAAACTGAATGAAAGCAAAAATGAAGCAAACCAAAATTAGTAGCATACAGCTAATGCAAGGAGGAAATTTCTAGCACAATATGTATACATTAGAAAACAGGAAAAGTCTCAAATCAATAAGCTTCTACCTCAAAAAACTAGAAAGAGAAAAGCAAAGTAATTCTAAAACACACAGAAGGAAGAAAATCATAAGGACAAAAACACAACTCAATTAAATTGGGAACAGAAAAATGTTAGAGAAAATCAATTAAACACAAAGGTGGTTCTTTGAAAATATCAGTAAAATTGACAAACTTCAAATAAGACTGATAATGAAAAAAAGAGAAAAAATACAAAATCAAGAATGAAACTGGCTATCACCATGGACTGTGCAGACATGAAAATAATAATAAGGGAATGCTATGGTAGAAAAGACTCTACACACATAAACTTGACAAAGTAGATGGAATAGACCAATTCCTCAAAAACTACAAAGTACTACACCTTCCCACAATATTAAATAGATAATTTGAATAGTCCTATAACTGAGAAGGAAATTGATTTTACTAAAAATCTCCAGGTGCATATGGTTTCAATAGAGAATTCCACCAAACATTTTAAGAATTAACACCAATTCTAGATAATCTTTTCCAGAAAGCAGAAGAGGAAGGAAAACCTCCCCAACTCATTTTATGAAACACTGATGTCAAAATCAGACAAAGACAGTACTAAAATAGAAAACTACAGACCAATAACCTTCATCCATTTAGATATAAATATCTTAGCAAAATCCAAGAAAACAGAATTCAGCAATTTACAAAAGGAATTATACACCATGACCAAGTAGGGTTTATTCCAGGAATGGAAGGTTGCTTGAATATTTGAAAAATCAATTAATGTGATACATCATTTACAGTCTAAAGATATAACGGAAGAAAGGAAATCTAAAGAAGAAAAATGAGGTCAAGGCGGCAGGATTTCTTGAGGCTAGAAGTTCAAGAAGAACCTAAGCAACATAGTGAAGCCCCATTTCTACCAAAAGAAAAAAAAAATCTTTTAAAAAATTAGGCAGGTGCAGTAGCATGCATCTGTAGTTCCAGCTATTCAGGAGGCTGAGGCAGGAGGATGGCGTGACTTCAGGAATTTGAGGCTGTAATGAGCTACGATCATGTCACTGCATTCCAGCTAGGTGGCAATGAAATCATGTATTAAATATCTTTTAAAAATGAAGAAGAGAAAAAGAGGAAGAGGAAGAAAAAGGGAAGAGAAAAAAGAGAAATGGAAGGGAGGCAGGGAAAGAAAGATGAAGGAGGAAGAGGAGAAGGGGAGGAAGGGAAGAGGGAGGAGGAAGAAGAAGAGGAGGAGGAAGAAGTAAAAGATGGAAGAGGAAGAAGAAAAAGATGAAGGAGGAGGAGAGGAAGAAGAAAGAAGAGAGGGGAGGAAGGGAAGAGGGAGGAGGAAGAAGAAGAAGGAAGAGGAGGAGGAAGAAGAAAAAGATGAAGGAGGAGAAGGAGAGGAAGAAGAAGAGAGGGGAGGAAGGGAAGAGGGAGGAGGAAGAAGAAAAAGATGAAGGAGGAGAAGGAGAGGAAAAAGAAAGAAGAGACGGCAATGGCAGCAGCTGCAGTGCTAGAGAAAGAGGAAGAAGAAGAAAACAAACCATATGATTAAATCAATTGATGCAGAAAAAATCTTGACAAAATCCAACATCCATTCATAATACAAATTCTCAGAACACTAGAAATAGAGATGAATTTCCTCAACTTGATAAAATCTACAAAAATTTCATAGTTGACATCATTGTAAGTGGTTAAAGGCTGAATATTTTCCTCCTAAGACAAGGAGCAAGAAGAAAATATGCACTCTAACCACTGCTATTCAATATAGTACATACAGTTCTAGCCATTGCAATAAGGCCAAACAAAAAAAAAAGAAAAAAAAGAAAAAGCATACATATCAGAAAAGAAAAAATAAAACTGTCTCTATTTACAAATGACACGATAACCTATGTAGGTTATTCCTATGTAGATTATTCCAAGCAATCTACAAAAACTATGTATATATATTAGAACGAATAAATGAGTTTAGCAAAGTCACGGGATATAACATCAATAGCAAAAGACCAATTTTATTTCAGCATAATACTAATGAACACATGGACACTAAAATTAAAAATACAATACCACTTATAAAAAATTGTTAAAAAGATATACATAGGTATAAACCTAACAAGTTATGTACAGAATGTACATGCTGAAAACAACAAAATACTGTTGAAAGAAGTCAAAAACCAAAATGAATAAAACATTGCATTCATGAATTGCAAGACTAAATATAGTAATAAAGATGTGAATTCCAAAAATGCCAAAGCAATTGCAACAAGAGAAAAAATTGACAAACGGAATCTAATTAAACTAAACAGCTTCTATACAAAAAGAAACTATCATCAGAGAGATAGAATGGGAGAAAATTTTTGCAAACTATGCATCCAACAAAGGTCTAATATACAGCATTTATGGGGAATTTTTTTTTATTTTCATACTTCAGGAGGTTCTAGGGTACATGTGCAGATCATGCAGGACTGTTGCATAGGTTCACACACGGCAATGTGGTTTGCTGCCTCCATCCCCCCCGTCACCTACATCTGGCATTTCTCCCCATGTTATCCCTCCCTGACCTCCCCACCCACCCTGCAATTATGGCAGCAATTCAAAGGATCACTAGAGGCTACTTTAAGTAACTATATGTTGATAAATTGGAAAACTTAAAAGACATGGATGCATTCCTAGATGCAAACTTACCAGGGTTGAATAATGAAGAAATCCAAAACCTGAACAGACCAACAACAAGTAATGAGATGGAAGCGGTAATAAGAAGTGTCCTGGAGGGGACAGCAGGATGGCTGACTAGAAGCAACAAGGTGGAATAGCTCCTACAAGGGACCAAGACAACTGGTATACTCCTAACAGAGCTTCTGAGGCAGGGTACTGAGAGTAGATGGAGGGAAAGACACAGAAGCTGGGCTGGAGGGGAAGAAAGCTGGGAACCCTATATGAGACTCATTCCTGGCCCACAACACCTCCGGGAGAATGGGTGAGTTGAACTGGAAAGAAGCAACCTGTTCTAATGGATCTCTGGAACCCTGGCAGGAGGAGACCCCTCAACCACCACAGACACTCGAATTAGCAGCAAGAGCTGCTTAGAGAAGTGGAAGGGACAGCAAGACAGCTAATGTGAAGCCCAGAGGGTTTGGTGCAAGAGTGTCTGCAGCGAAGCACAGCGAAGAATGGCCATCCCTCTAGGCTCAACTTGCTCCCATAGAAGACTTTAGCCCTAGGTGCCCTGAACTCTACAGGGTGGTCTTAACCATCAAACAGGGCCAGACCAACCTAAGCATCCCTTGGTCTGCTGCCCTCTCCCATCCTGAGAGGCCATGCCTGCTTGCACGGCATCCTCAGGTGCCCTGTGGGCCTGGACCATAGCTCCCACACTGGCAGACAGTGTCTAACCAGCAAGAGCTCCAGTGGGGCAACCCCTATGGCCCTGCACCATCTCACAGTCTCCCTCCCCATACTGCAGCTTCCTCTGGGCCCACAGCAGCTCCCCACATTGCTTCGCTGGTGGTGTCTGCAAAGGCAGGTATTGCTTTCCTTGCCACAAAAGCATACCTAAGTACACTGTTCCCCTGCCAACCAGGTTGTAGACAGAGTCTTGACAGACACAGAGTGAGACAGCCCTGACCCTACTAGTGCTCCATTTTTGCACTAACACTGCGAAGAGAATGGCACATCCTCCCCTACCCTGAGTGACCACTCCTGCTTGCTAGGCATAGAGAAGGAACCCAGAAATGCACCTGCCAGCACCCAGCTCCTGATCCAACACCACCTCCAACATGACTGCACACAGTTGCCATTGAGGGCCCTGTACATCCCCAAACTGCACTGCTTCTGTCACTGTGGTGAACGCCGGCATGGAGGCAGACACCCTGGCACCCACTAGCAGTTTGCCACAGCTGCGACTACTGCTGCTGCTGCTGCTGCTGCTGCCATGTACAAACAGAGACAAATCCCACTGTCACTACACTACCAAACACTATGGCTGACACCACTTATCACATTGTAGTGACCAGTGGTCCAGGAGCACATCGGGCCCCCTCCCCAACACAGTGGATTCCTAACCTTGAAGAGCCAGAGAAAAAAGAGCCTAATACAAGTCCCCCAGAATTAGAGCACAGAATCCAGGAGTTGGGAGCTGAGTGTTGGCCCCCTAAAATCTTCCAGAAACGAAGCCAGTCGGCTAAATCCACCTTATACCACAATCAAACTCTCAAGGTCATCAATAGATTAAAAAAAAAAAAACTCATCCAAAGGTCAGCAGGGTCAGGGATTGAAGGAAGATAAGCCCACAAGGATGATAAAGAATCCGCGCAAGAACCCTGACAACTCAAAAGCCAGAGTGCTGTCTTTCTTCCAAACAATGGCATCACCTCTCAAGCAAGGGTTCTGATCTGAGCTGAGATGGCTGAAATGACAAAAATAGAATTCAGAATATGGATAGGAACAAAGATCATTGAGCTACAGGAGTATGTTGAAACCGAAACTAAGGAAGCTAAAAATCATGGAAAAAATAACGCAGAAGCCAAGAGACAAAACAGCCAGTATAGAAAAGATGGTAACTGACCTCATAGAGCTGAGGCTCTGAATAACACTTGGACAAATAATGAAATTAAGGCAGACATCAGGAAGTTCTTTAAAACTAATGAGAAGAAAAATACAACATACCAGAATCTCTGGGACAGAGCTAAGGCAGTGTTAACAGGGAAATTTATAGCACTAAATGACCACATCAAAAAGTTTTTAAAAATCTCAGTGTAACATCTTAATATCACAACTAAAAGAACTAGAGAACCAAGAGAAAACTAATCCCAAATCTAGCAGAACACAAGAAATAACCAAAAGGAGAGATGAACTGAAGGAGACTGAGACACAAAAAACTATTGAAAAGATCAATGAATCCAGGAGCTGGTTTTTTGAAAAACTTAATAAAATAAATAGACCGCTAGCTAGGCTAAAAAAGAAGAAAAGAAAATTCAAATAAATACAATCACAAATGACAAAGGGGATATTACCATTGACCCCACAGAAATACAAATAATCATCAGAGAATATTATGAACACTTCTATGCATATAACTGAAAAGCTAGAAGAAATGGATAAATTCCCGGACATATACACCCTCCCAAGACAGAACCAGGAAGAAATTGAATCCCTAAACAGACCAACACTGAGCTCTGGAATTGAATCAGTAATAAATAGCCTACCAACCAAAAAAAAAAAGCCCAAGACCAGATGGATTCACAGCTGAATTCTACCAGATGTACAAAGAAAAGCTGGTACCATTCCTGCTAAAACTATTCAAAAAAAATGAGAAGACCTCAATATGAGATTATTTTATGAGGTCACCATCATCCTGATACCAAAACCTGGCAGAGACACACAAAAAAAGAAAACTTCATGTCAATATCCTTGATGAACATTTATACAAAAATCCTCAATAAAATACTCACAAACTGAACACAGTAGCACATCAAAAAGCTTATCCACCGTGATCATGCAGGCTTTATCCCTGGGATGCAAGGTTGGTTCAACATATGCAAATCAACAAATATGATTCATCACATAAACATAACTAAAGACAAAAACCACATGATAGCTGGGTGCGTGGCTCACGCCTATAATCCCAGCCATTTGAGAGGCCAGATAACTTGAGGTCAGGAGTTCGAGACTAGCCTGATCAACATAGTGAAACCCATCTCTACCAAAAATACAAAAATTAGCCAGGTGTAATGGCATGTACCTGTAATTCCAGCTACTCAGGAGGCTGCGGAACAAAAATCACTTGAACCTAGGAGATAGAGGTTATAGTGAGCTGAGATTGTGACACTGTACTCCAGCCTGGGCAACAGAGCAAGACTCTGTCTCAAAAAAACAAAACAAAACAGAAACCACATGATTATCTCAATAGATGCAAAAAAGGCTTTCAATAAAATTCAACTTTGCTTCATGTTAAAAACTCTCAATAAGCTAGGTATTGAAGGAACATAGCTCAAAATCATAAAAGCCAAACCCACAGTCAACGTAATATGAAATGGGCAAAAGCTGGAAGCATTCCCATGAAAACATGCACAAGATAAGAATGTCCTCTGTCACTACTTCTATTAAATATAGTATTGGAAGTCCTGGCCAGGGTAATCAGGTAAGAGAAAGAAATAAAGAGCATCTAAATAGGAAAACAGGAAGTCAAACTTGTCCTGTTTGTAGATGACATGATCTTGTGTCTAGAAAACCCACAGTCACAGCCCAAAAGCTTCTTAAGCTGATAAACTTTGGCAAATCCTCAGGATACAAAATCAATGTGCAAAAATCACTAACATTCCTATACAGCAACAACCATCAACTCGAGAGTCAAATCAGGAATGCAATCCCGTTCACAACTGCCACACACAAAAATAAACTACCCAGGAATACAGCTCACCAGGGAGGTGAAAGATCTCTACAAGGAGAACTACAAAACACTTCTCAATGAAATCAGTAATGACACAAACAAATAAAAAAGCATTCTATGCTCATAAATAGAAAGAATCAATATCATTAAAATGGCAATACTGTCCAAAATAATTTATAGATTCAATGCTATTCCTATTAAACTACCTTTGACATTCTTCACAGCACTTAAAAAAAAAAAAAGCCATTTTAACATTCACATGGAACCAAAAAAGAGCCCAAATAGCCAAGGATTCTAAGCAAAAAGAACAAAGCCAGAGGCATCATACTATCTGACTCCAAACTATACTACAGGCCTAAAGTAATCAAAACAGCATGGTACTAGTATAAAAACACACACATAGACCAATGGAATAGAACAGAGAACTTAGAAATAAGTCACCTACCTATAACTATCTGACCTTGAACAAACTTGACAAAAACAATGAAGAAAGGATTTCCTATTCAATGAAAGTTGCTGGGATAACCAGCTAGCCAGTTGGATACCGCTTCCTTACACCATATACAAAAATCAACTCAAAATGGCTTAAAGACGTAAATGTAAAATCCAAAACTATAAAAACCCTGAAAGACGGGTAGACGTGGTAGCTCACACCTGCAATCTCAGCACTTTGAGAGGCTGAATTGGGTGGATTACCTGAGGTCAGGAGTTTGAGACCAGCCTGGCCAACATGGAGAAACCCCATTTCTACTAAAAATACAAAAAATTAGCCAGGTGTTCTGGCGAGCGCCTGTAATCCCAGCTACTTGGTAGGCTGAGGAAGGAGGCAGAGGCTGCAGTGAGCCGACATCGTGCCACTGCTTTCTAGCCTGGGCAACAGAAGCAAAACTCTGTCTCCCAAAAAAACCAAAAACAAAAACAAGCAACAACAACAAAACTCTGAAAGACAACATAGACAATACCATTCTGGACATAGGAACAGGAAAAGATTTCATTTTGAAGCTGCCAAAAGCAATTGCAACAAAAGCAAAAAATGACAAATGGGATCTAATTAAACTAAAAGAGCTGCACAGCAAAAGAAACTATGAACAAAGTGAACAGACAACCTAGAGAATGGGCAAAATTTTTGCAGACTATGCATCTTACATACAGCATCTATAAGGAACTTAAACAAACTTATAAGAAAAGAACAAACAACCCCATTAAAAAGTGGACAGGATGGGTGCAGTGGCTCTCTCCTGTAATCCTAGCACTTTGGGAGGCCAAGGTGGATGGACCACAAGGTCAGGAGATCGAGACCAGATTCCTGGCTAACACAGTGAAACCCCATCTCTACTAAAAATACAAAAAATTAACCAGGCATGATGGCACACACCTGTAGTCCCAGCTACTCAGGAGGCTGAGGCAGGAGAGCCGCCTGAACCTGAGAGGCTTAGGTTGCAGTGAGCCAAGATTGCACCACTGCACTCCAGCCTAGGTGACAGAGTGAGACTTCATCTCACCAAAAAAAAAAAAAAAAAAAAAAAAAAAAAAAAAAAAAAAAAAAAAAAAAAAAAAAAAAAAAAAAAAAAAAAAAAAAAAATAGGCAAAAGACACAGAAATATATTTACTGAAATATAGGAATGGCAGATACACACATGAAAAGATGTTCGGCATCACTATAATTCCTATCAGAATGGCTATTACAAAATGGCAAAATCAAATGCTTCAGGGAATGCAGAGAAATCAGATTCTTCAACATAGATGATAGGAATGTAAAACAGTACATCTACTCTGGAAAATATTTTGGCAGTTTCTTAAAGAAAAAAAAAAGCCCAGGATTTCGAGGCTACAGTGAGCTATGATAACAGCACTGCACTCCAGCCTGGGTGAGACCCCTCTCTTAAAAAGAAAAACAGGCCGGGCGCGGTGGCTCAAGCCTGTAATCCCAGCACTTTGGGAGGCCGAGGCGGGTGGATCACGAGGTCAAGAGATCGAGACCATCCTGGTCAACATGGTGAAACCCCGTCTCTACTAAAAATACAAAAATTAGCTGGGCGTGGTGGCACGTGCCTGTAGTCCCAGCTACTCGGGAGGCTGAGGCAGGAGAATTGC
>PVKV010029854.1:0-23016 GCA_004027835.1 Alouatta palliata | reverse complement strand
AAAAAAAAAAAAAAAAAAAAAAAAAAAAAAAAAGATGTAAACCAGCCCCTGGCTTCTGATCCATGCTCACAACCACTAGGCTGCGCTACCCCTTTCCGTAGGAAGCTGGTATGCTGGCGGGACGTAGAGTAATTTAACCAAAGACAGTGATTTCCTCCTAACAAAAATCCTTATGTAACAAATAATTCCTTCCTCCCTCCCTCCCTCCTTCATCCCTTCCTTTCTTTCCTTTCTTTCACAGAGCCTTGCTCTGTCGCCCAGGCTGGAGTGGAGTGGCAGCATCTCTGCTCACTGCAGCCTCTGCCTCCTGAGTTCAAGCAATTCTCATGCCTCAGCCTCCTGAGTAGCTGGGACCACAGGCACATACCACCATGCCTGGCTAATTTTTGTATTTTTGGTAGAGACGGGATTTCACTATATTGGCCAGGCTGGTCTCAAACTCCTGGCCTCAAGTGATCCACCTGCCTTGGTCTCCCAAAGTGCTGGGATTACAGATGTGAGCCACCATGCCTGGCCATTATATAGCAAATAATTTCTAAAATAAAAAGACTAAAAATCGTTAAGTTATCTGCTGGCCGTGATAACAGAGAATAGAAATGATAAAGAACAAGAAACCATAGGGAGACCTACAGATATTTTGTTTGTTTGTTTTTGAGACAGAGTCTCACTCTGTCCTTCAGGCTGGGAGTGCAATGGTGTGCTCTTGGCTTACTGCAACCTCTGCCTCCTGGGTTCAAGTGACTCTCATGCCTCAGCCTCCTGAGTAGCAGGGACTATAGGCATGCGCCACCATGCCTGGCTAATTTTTGTATTTTTAGTAGAAATGGGTTTTCACCATGTTGGCCAGGCTGGTCTCAAACTCCTGGCCTCGAGTAATCTGCCTGCCTCAGACTCCCAAAGTGCTGGGATTATAGGGGTGAGCCACCGCACCTGGCTTTTTTTAAATGAGTATTGAAGTTTGTGATACTTAGAACAATAATTAGTTCATAATTTTTACTGAAGACTAAGCAAAAGGAAGTTGCGTTACATCACAGTTGTGTGTGAGTGAATATCTGTTGTCTTTCTCCTTCTCTTTTCTGTAGACATCATCCTTCACGGCACCTTTCCTAGGAGAAAAGCCTTCTCCAATTATAAGGTGCATGGGAATCAGCTGGGGATCTTGCTGAACTCTGGATTCTGATTTGGTGGGTCTGGGATGCAGCTCCAGATTCGGCATTTCTAACCAGCTACTAATGCAGCTGGTCTGCGGCCTGCGGAGGGTGGCAGGACTGCTTCCCTTCCTCCTCCTGTTTGGGTGTGGGGTTGCCAGCGACGGTGCCTTCCACATCACATTCCTTCTACCTTCTGCATAAGAGTGGTTGTCATGTGATCCAGGTTTGACTAGATGGGATTCTTATCTGGAATTTGGTTCCCTGCTCCCAACTCATATACCTAGGAGAACCCTGGCTTCAGGAGGAGGCAAGGAAGCAATTCACTGAGAGCCGCAGAAAGAGGAAAGGAGGAGAGGGAGAGAGAACAGGGGTGACCAGATGATGTACTTTGAGTTCTGAAGCCCCGCCCTATCCGGGAACACAAGCCACTAAAGTCCCTTTATGCTTAAGCTAATTCGTATAGTTTCTGTTACTTGCAATGCAAAGAGTTCTTCCTAATACAGAAGTGATTTGGAGTTGATATAAAGGAGAATCTTTACTGTAGCAGAAGGTGCTTGCAACTCTTGCTGAAGATCATCAGGAACAGAACAGATGCTGAGGTTATTTTGAGGAGACTTGCAAGAATAATATTAAAATATTTAATAATTAGCATGGCATGGATGCTGACCAGTCAAAACAGACACCAGCCACAGTGACATTCTGGGAATGCCAGCCTTGGTCACCTGGATGCCATTTGCACTAGGTATCGGATGTGCAGTATTTTTGTGTTGTGACTGATATGCCCGAATTCTTTAGGCATATAATTTTGCTACGGAGGCTTTTGTTAATGCTTTAAAAGATACAATGTCCCCTTTTTTAAAATAAATTATAAACTTCCATTTCCCCCAATATTTTTATACAGGGTGCGTTCATTGTGATGTCAAGTGATCGCTTTCGTGTTTTAAAAATAATCTTCAGAATGTTCTTCTATAAAATTAACATACCTAGCCTTTGTTGAAACAGAACTATCATATTATTCTAAATGTATTAAGTAGATAATTGATTAATATTACAAAATGGATGCCTTTAATCTTTAGGAATTCTAGAATGTTAGATGAAGTCAAGAGTGATATTACAGTTTGGTTTTATTTAAACATGGTAAAAATATATCAGAAGAAGCCAGAGTCAGTTTTCAGGAGTTACAATTATGGTGGATTCTACGTTTAAAATATGCTGTTACGGGCCGGGCATGGTGGCTCATGCCTGTAATCCCAGCACTTTGGGAGGCTGAGGTGGGCAGATCACGAGGTCAGGAGTTTGAGACCAGCCTCAACATAGTGAAACTCCGTTTCTACCAAAAAAAAAAAAAAAAAAAAAATAGCCAGGTATGGTGGCAGGTGCATGTAATCCCCACTACTCTGGAGGCTGAGGCAGGAGAATCACTTGAACTTGGGAGGCAGAGGTTGCACCAAGCCAAGACTGCGCCACTGCATACCAACCCCTGTGGACAGTGCGAGACTCTGTCTCAAAAAAAAAAAAAATACTGTTATGAAGAAAAATGGGCTAAAAGGTACAAACATACAGAGAATATACAGTAAGATCGAAGGAATAAATTCAATGTCTGATGACAGCAGAGTAGGATCATTATACTTAAACATATATTGTACTCAGGTGGCAGACACCCTAAACAAACTGACTCACTCACAACCCATTGTGTGTAACAAAATATCTGATGTACCCCACAAATTCACATTAAAAATGTTCTATTAACCTCACCAGGAGTAGAATACATTTTTGTGGGTTGTGAATTGGTGGACAAGGGGAATATTGGTCATGGAAAAATCCTGGAGACGCTTAGGCCCAGTTGCTCTTTTAATGCTTTCTTTGCTTACTTAGAGGCGGGAGCATTGTATTAGAAGACCAGAGATCTGGCTTTTAGTCTGACACCTCCCTGAATTCCACCCTGCACCCCCACCTCACCTTCTTAGTTCCCCCTTCCCCCACCCACCCTCAAGCCCTAGTCTTTTGTTGTGGAATAGCATTAGTGAGTCTATCAGAGGGAAGAAGCTCTTTCGAGGCATAAGATTCTATACATTATTCTGAAAGGGAACAGGCGAGCTCCTGAGCAGAGGCTAAGATTCTCCAGGAAAGAGTCAAAAGGCCTTGATACAAGAAAGCAGGATTCAGAGCAGCCTGGCGTTGTTCAGTCTGAAGAATGGGGTGGCTCCAAAACTGGGGACCGTGGAAATATATTACAAGGGATCTGTGGATCTAGAACATACATCAGACCCTGTGAATGTACTGAATAAATACCTCGCACGTACTGTGCTTCTGTTTTCTAATCTATGGAAGTGCTGTTTTAAGGACGAAATTGCAGTTATTAAAAGGGGGGATGAATTCATAATAGCTTTTTCTTGTATTTTTTCTTAATCTAAAGACTTAAGCTCTAAAATATAAAATGCTAAGTCTAGGTCATATGGCAGTCTCCTCCTTTAAAAGTTAAAGCACGTAAAAAAATAAGTCTGTGAAATTTTATAGGTGATTTGGATTTTTTTAAAAAGTGAAAACTGGAATTCTTTCAGTGGTGTGTGTGTGTGTGTGTGTGTGTGTGTGTGTGTGTGTGTGTTCTTTTAATTCCCTGGATTGATCAGAGGGTGCTCTCTCTCCATCCTTAGGACTGCAAAGAATTACCTAGAGGCAAGACAAGAGCTCATTAATTAAATATTTCCGCGCTGGACACTCATCTGCCTGACAGTTCTCTCATTATGTGCCCCTGAGAGGGGGACTAGTTGTCAGCAGCTGGTGTAAAATAATTTTCTCGCTGTTATAACTACATGAGCAAAGTCTTGATAGCAGTTCTTCATGTCTATTAGGTAAATCATTTGAGAGAAAAATGGTTTTGCGCTGAAGGGAAGGTCAAAACATCTCATACAAAATCTTAAATACTTTGTTTTTTAAAATAAGAAAAAAATGGACTTTCTGTAAATATAAGTGTCTTTTAAGAAATATATATATATTTTATTGCACTTTAGGTTCTGTGGTACATGTGAAGAACATGCAGGATTGTTGCATAGGTACATACATGGCAATGTGGTTTGCTGCCTCCATCTCCACCACCTGTATCTGGCATTTCTCCCCATGTTATCCCTCCCAACCCCCCACTGTCCCTCCCCTAGTTCCCCCCAACAGACCCCAGTGTGTGATGCTCCCCTCCCTGTGTCCACGTGTTCTCATTGTTCAACACCCACCTATGAGTGAGAACATGCAGTGTTTCATTTCCTGTTCTTGTGTCAGTTTGCTGAGAATGATGGTTTCCAGTTTCATCCATGTCCCTACAAAGGACACAAACTCATCGTTTTTTTATGGCTGCGTAGTATTCCATGGTGTGTATGTGCCACATTTTCCCTGTCCAGTCTATCATCGATGGGCATTTGGGTTGGTTCCAGGTCTTTGCTGTTGTAAACAGTGCTGCAATGAACATACATGTGCATGTGTCCTTATAATAGAATGATTTCTAATCCTTTGGATATATACCCAGTAATGGGATTGCTGGGTCAAATGGAATTTCTATTTCTAGGTCCTTGAGGAATTGCCACACTGTCTTCCACAATGGTTGAACTAATTTACACTCCCACCAACAGTGTAAGTGTTCCTATTTCTCCATATCCTCTCCAGCGTCTGTTGTCTCCGGATTTTTAATGATTGCCATTCTAACTGGTGTGAGATGGTAGCTCAATGTGGTTTTGATTTGCATTTCTCTAATGACCAGTGATGATGAGCATTTTTTCATATGTTTGTTGGCCTCATGTATGTCTTCTTTTGAAAAATGTTCATATCCTTTGCCCACTTTTGCCCGTGGGTGTTTGTTTTTTTCTTGTAAATCTGTTTTAGTTCTTTGTAGATTCTGGATATTAGACCTTTGTCAGATGCGTACATTGCAAAAATTTTTTCCATTCTGTTGGTTGCTGGTTCACTCTAATGATTGTTTCTTTTCCTGTGCAGAAGCTCTGGAGCTTAATTAGATCCCGTTTGTCTATTTTGGCTTTTGTTGCCAGTGCTTTTGGTGTTTTAGTCATGAAGTCCTTGCCTATGCCTATGTCCTGAATGGTTTTGCCTAGGTTTTCTTCTAGGGTTTTTATAGTGTTAGGTCTTATGTTTAAGTCTTTAATTCATCTGGAGTTAATTTTAGTGTAAGGTGTCAGGAAGGGGTCCAGTTTCTGCTTTCTGCTCATGGCTAGCCAGTTTTCCCAACACCATTTATTAAACAGGGAATCCTTTCCACATTGCTTGTTTTTGTCTGGTTTGTCAAAGATCAGATGGTTGTAGATGTGTGGTTTTGCCTCTGAGGCCTCTATTCTGTTCCATTGGTCTATATCTCTGTTTTGGTACCAGTACCATGCAGTTTTGATAACTGTAGCCTTGTAGTATAGTTTGAAGTCAGGTAGCATGATGCCTCCAGCTTTGTTCTTTTTGCTTAGAATTGACTTGGCTATGTGGGCTCTCCTTTGGTTCCATATGAAATTAAGGTGGTTTTTTCCAGTTCTGTGAAGAAGGTCATTGGTAGCTTGATGGGGATAGCATTGAATCTATAAAGTACTTTGGGCAGTATGGCCATTTTCATGATACTGATTCTTCCTAACCATGAGCATGAAATGTTTTTCCATCTGTTTGTGTCCTCTGTTATTTCCTTGAGCAGTGGTTTGTAGTTCTCCTTGAAGAGGTCCTTTATGTCCTTTGTTAGTTGTATTCCTAACTATAAGTAGCTTTTCTTTGTACCCCAGGGATCCTTCTACCTTTGCTGTCTCTTTCCTCAGGTATGTTTCTCTATTTATTCATACAGAGAATATTCTATATGCCCTGATGTGCTATAACAGAAATACCAAGTGTGACTAATTCAGTTATCTTTAGTGAATATTATAAACTGAGAAATTTGGCACTCTTTGTGGCCTTTTTGGTGGGCAGGATTTCTGGGTACTTTTTCAGTATTCTTTTGCTTGATAGAGATGAGCACTTTTAAAATCCACATCTATGTCTATGATTCATTTCTTCCTGCAGCTAACTCCAGTTGAAAATTTTGCTCTGTGATTTCTTTTTATTAGGTTGGTACAAAAGTAATTGCGATTTTTGCAGCCTCTTATTATTTGGTCAATTATTCTGGTTCCAACTAATCACATCCTGTTTCCATAGTTGATTTAAATGCAGCAAAAGAAGGCACATCTTGCAATGTAAAAAGTCACCAAAGATCTACTTTCAGAAAAGCACTGGATTTAGTTTTACAAGCCAATTCCTTAAAACTTCAATGAAGGAGATACTATTTTAAATCTTTCAAAGCTTCACAATGCATTTTGAAATCACTCTGTTGCTCAAAGAAAACAACATATGAAACTTCAATACAAAGATGCCTTGGTGCCCTGCCCACATCCCATGGGGCAAGGGTTCTGACTTCACCACATCCAGTCTGTCATTTCTTCTGCCTCGGGCTTCCCCGAGCCCTAGGAGCTTGCTCAGCCTGCATGCAGGAGCAGCTCGGGAGGTGCAAGGGAGTTAATGTCCCCAAAGAGAACTATCAGCCATTGGGGTTTAAACTCAGTAAGGAGGCATTCCAGTGTACATGGTATACAGTTCCTCTGGGCCCCCAAGGGGAATTGAGCCCCAGCTGCCCTTAGTAGTGATCAGCTCATCAATTATTTTCCTCCATCTCTGTCTTATCTCTCCACTCCCTCACTTCAGTTTCCTGGATCACCTCTCAAGTAGATTACTGTACTAATGCCCCTATATCAGGCTCTGCTTTTGGGAGGATCCTAAACTAAGGAGTGGAGGAAGATAAGTTTACTGAGAAAAGTAACTGCTGTAAACAACTAGTATTCAAGGGACAGGTTTCCAGCAGTCAGGCGCACCATGCCGCAGAGGCTTCTGCTTTAAGAGTCAGCTGCTGGGCAGGATCCAGGAACCTCAGCTGCCATCCCACTGTTGCTGCTGCTGTTGGCTACCACCGCTTTTGGTATTACTGTTGCCACTGTCAAGTTTAGACTGTCCTTGCTGCTCTGCCGCTATCAGAGATAACATCAGAGACTAGCAATAGGAAGAGGGTTGCTTCTTCCATCCTCCAGTCTTCCAGTCTTCTCCCAATGCCTTCCATTGGCAGAACATACTAGAAGCCAGCTGGCAAGAGTAGCTGGAAGATGTAGTTTTTGGTGTTCCTGTCTCCCTATCATATGTATCAAAGCACAAAATGTTGTGAATGAGGCCTTAGAGCAGGATGATTGGCTATTTAAAACCTCTAACCAAAATCATCCATAACTGAAATTTTAGCTTTTTAAAAGTCAGGGACAAGCCAAAGATTCAAGTTATCACAATTCTTTTTTTTTTTTTTTTTTAAGTTCAGAGGTACATGTGTAGGTTTGTTATATAGGTAAACTTGTGTCATGGGGGTTTGTTATACAGATTATTTTATCACTCAGGTATTAAGCCTAGTAGCCATTAGTTATTTTTCCTGATCCTCTCTCCTCCCACCCTCCACTTTCCAATAGGCCCCAGTGTATGTTGTTTCCCTCTATATGTCCATGTGTTCTCATTATTTAGCTCTTATAAGTGAGAACCTGCAGTATTTGGTTTTCTGTTCCTGCATTCGTTTGCTAAGGATAATGCCCTCCAGCTCCATCATGTTCCTGCAAAGCACATGATCTCATTCTTTTCTTATGGCTGCATAGTATTCTTGCAACCACATTTTCTTTATCCAGTCTACCACTGGTGGGCATTTAGATCGATTCTGTGTCTTTGATATTGTGCCTAGCACTGCAGTGAACATACGTGTGCATGTGTCTCTATGATCCAATGATTTATATTCCTCTGGGTGTATACCCAGTAATGGGATTGCTGGGTCAAATGATAGTTCTGTTTTTGGTCTTTAAGGAGTGGCTACACTGTCTCCACAATGGCTGAACTAATTTACACTCCCACCAACAGTGTATAAGCATTCCCTTTTCTCTGCAACCTTGCCAGGACCTGTTGTTACTTGACTTTTGATTAATAGCCATTTGGACTGTTGTGAAATAGTATCTCATCAAGGTTTTGATTTGCATTTCTCTAATGATCAGTGATGTTGAGCTTTTTTTCATATGCTTGTTGGCTGCATGTATGTCTTCTTTTAAAAAGTGTCTGCTCATGTCCTTTGCCTATTTTTTAATGGGGTTGTTTTTTTCTTGTAAATTTGTTCGAAGTCCTTATAGATGCTGGATATTAGGCTTTTGCCAGATGCATAGTAGCAAAAATTTTCTCTTATTCTGTAGACAACTCGTGTTTTTGAAGAGCGTTACTGATATGTACTTCACATACCATACATTCATGGATAATGTGCAACCACAATCAATTTTAGACAGTTACATCACCTCAAAAAGAAGTTGTACCCCTCATCCGGCATCCCTCCCCCTACCCCCTATATCCCTCACTCTACCACACCCTTAAGCAACCATTAATCTATTTTCTGTCTCCATAGATTTCTTTATTCTGTACTTAAGTATAAATGTAATCATACAATATTTGTTCTTTTGTGACTGACCTCCTTCACTTAATGTTTGCAAGGTTCATCCATGATTGTAGTATTTATGAGTACTTTATTATTTTTTTATGGCTGAATAATATTACATTGTAGGATTATGCCATATTTCACAATGTTTACTTGACATTTTCCTTTAAGTTGTGACTAGTTTAAAAATAAGCACGAATCTTGGGAAGTTAAAGATAAAATTATATTATCCTTATTTTCTGATTATAGAATTATATGCCTTGAAAAGCCAAAAGGATTAAGCAAAAATGATTATAACTGGAGAGTTCTGCATGGTGACTTTCCTGTATATCAACCAGTTAACAAGCATTGTGAAAAACATTTCATTTATATCTACAAAAGCTTCTATACTTATGAACAACGGTCAGATGCAATGTACAGGACACACACACACATGCACACACATGTCTTCTCAGAGACACGCAACTTCTATAAATGAGAAGCCAACATGCACCTGGAGTAAAGACAATATTGTAAATTGAATGTAAATTAATTTATAAATATGTTACTTTTGTATCAAAATCCTAATATGTAATACAAAACCCAGAAGCAGAGTTAAGTATGTATAAGACATTTGTATGTGATAAAAGTGTAATTACAACTCATCATTATTATTGAATGGGACACCTGAATAGTGATTTTCAACCTTATAGTCATCAAAGTTCCTGGTTGCAGACAACAGAACACATTTTAGTAAATTCCCTTCTGCCTAAATTAACTAAAGTTATTAGGTAGCCTTCAGAATCTCCAGGAGAACTGGAAGAAAGCAACTGCCAACCTAAAATTTTTTACTCAGCAAAAAATATCCTTCAAAGAGAAGGTAGAATGAAGATATTTCCAGACAAAAACTCAAGAGAATTGTTCACAAACAGGCTTGCACTAAAAAAAAAGTACCTAGGGAGGTCTTTAGGTTAAAAAAAAAAAAAAAAAAAGATTCCAGACAGAAACACAGAAGCTTAGCAATAAATGAAGAGTGATTTAAGAGGCTAATAGAACAAATATAAATGAATGTTTGCTATATAAACAAAAAAATGGCTCATGAGGTTTAAAATATATGTATAATGAAAATAATAATTAAAAAGGTGGTGGTGGGGTAAATGGAGTTAAAGTATGCTAAAGATCTAACATTGATGAGTAATAAAAGAATTAGTTTGTACTCAAAAAAATCAAGCATGCATGCTGTCAAGGAGGGTAACAACTAAAAGAATAGTAAAATAATATGTAATTAACAAGTTAACAGGGGGAAAATGGAACAACAATATAGGTAATTCGTTAAAGACAGGAAGAAGAGAAAAAGTAACATAAAACAGGTTGAAGAAATGGTAAGTAAAACAGGAAAACAAACAAGTTAGTAAATATGAACCCAAATTTATCTGCAAGTACATTTAATATTAATAGACTAAATTCTCCAATCAATAAAGAGAAATTACCAAACCATATTGAAAATGAACTCTGCCCAATTATAGTATATTTAGAAGAGATACATCTTGAATCTCTTCTAAATATACTATAGTACAAAAAAATTTCTAAAGTACAAAGAAGGATTGAAAGTTAAAAGAAATACCATAGAAAACCTGAATAAAAGGAAGTTATTTTGGTATCAACCAAAAACAAACATTACTATAATGAAAAAAAGATATTTTAAAATGATAAAAGGGTCAAAGAACCCCAAAATAAAGCAATTATAAATTTGTGTTCATCTAATAACCTAGGGTCCAAATACAGAAAGCAAATTTTTTATAACTAAAATGAGAAATGGAAAAATCCACAATCATAGTGAGAAACTCCAAAACATGTCCATCAGTAACTGACAGAACTAAAAGACAAGAAAACCTCACAAAACCCTAAGTATATAGAAGATTTATTAATATGATTAATGAAACTAACAAAATCAATGTCATCCACAGATAGAATACTGTAAGCAACAACCGCAGAGCATGGAACATCATCAGTATCACACATACGCAGAGCCGTATAGCATTTCTCAACACATTTTAAAAGGCAAAAACTGTACAGATATGTTCTTAGGCCTCAAGGCAGTTAAGCTAGATAACAACAGAGCGATAACAATAAAATGCCCAAATGTTTGGAAATACACTTCTTAATTACACAAGGGTCAAAGAAGACTGTACAATGAAAACTAGAAAATGTTTTGAACTGAATGATAATGAAAATATGATATAGCACAACTTATTGTAGAATATAACTAAAATCATGCAGAAAGGAAAATTTTTAGCCTTAAAATGCTTATATTATTTCACTGAAAAAGTCATGATCAAAGTATCTATTTTAAAGAAATTAGAAATGCTACAGAAAATTGGGGCCGTAAAAGATACAATAGAATAAAAATGCCAAATTTGGTTATTTGAAAAGATTAACAAGTTATAAACTTCTAGCAAGATTGACTGGGGAAAGGATAAGAGTGAAGACACAAAATTACTAATATCAGAAATGAAAAAGGGGCCATCACTGCAGATTCTACAAAATTAAGAAGAAAATAGGATATTATAATGAACTTTATGTGAATAATTTGGAAGATGTAGCTAAAATGGACAAAGTGCTGGAAAATAGCAGCTTAGCAAAAATAATGCATCTAGATATGGAAAATCCAAGTAGTCTTATAGCCATTAAAACAAGTTGAATATCTTCCCAAATGGAAACCTGTAAGCCTAGATGCTCAACTTCTAACCTTCATTTACAAAAGCATCATTCTTAAACTCCTCCAGTGAGCAGAAAAAAAGGAATGCTTAATGTGTTTTATAAGGCCAACATAACCTTCATACTCGAATGTAATAAAGACACTGTAAGAAAGTACAACCAATCTTTCTGTGAACTAAGATGCAAAAATTCTAAATAAAGCATTTGCAAATTAAATCTATTGATTTATAAAACAACATGTATCTCAAGTTGCTTTAATATTAAAAATATTAAGGTAACTTACAACATGAAAGAATAAAGAAAAAATATCTCAGAAGATACAGAACAAACATTTGACAAAATTCAATGCTTATTAAGAAAGCTTAGGAATAGCGGTAACTTCTTTAATTTGAAAATATATATCTTTAAAAAAACAAAAAATTAGCTGAGCGTGGTCGCACATGCCTGTGGTCCCAGCTACTTGGGAGGCTGAGGTAGGAGAATCACTTGAACTTGGGAGGCAGAGGTTGCAGTGAGCTGAGATGACGCCATTACACTCCAGCCTGGGCGACAGAGCAAGACTCCATCTCAAAACCACAGCAACAAAAACAAATCAACCTATAGCAACTTCATACATATTGGTGAAATATTGAAGGATTTCTCTTTGATATCAGCAAGGAGACAGAGCCTGGTTTCATCACTACTATTCAACACTTTCTGGGAATCCTAGACAGATAAAAAGGCAAATAAAAGAAATAAAAGTTATAAAAATTGGAAATAAATAAAAATAAATCTTTCATTATTTGCAAGTAGCATGATTATGTGTGTAGACAATCCAAACAAATCTGCAGAAAAACTGTTAGAATTAATGAGCGAATCTAGAAAGAACCTTGTATATGATGTCAACATGAAAAAAACAGTAAACAATTGGAAAATAAAATTTTAAAAATATCACCAAAAACATTAAATAACTAGGAGAAAAATCTAGCAAAAGATGTGTAAGACTTCTCTGTAAAACATTATAAAAACTATAAAACTAAATAAGTAAAGAGACATGTCATTTTTATGTATTGGAAAACTTTTTTTTTTTTTTGATGAGTCAGAGACTCTTGCTCTGTCACCTAGGCTGGAGTACAGTGGCTCGATTTTGGGTCACTGCAACCTCTGCCTCCCAGGTTCAAGTGATTCTTAAACCTCAGCTTCCCAAGTAGCTAGGATTACAGGCATCCGCCATCACAGCCATCGAATTTTTGTATTTTTAGTAGAGATGGGGTTTCATCATGTTAGTCAGGCTGGTCTCAAACTCCGGATCTCAAGTGATCCACCCACCTTGGTCTCCCAACGTGCTAGGATGATAGGCATGACCTGGAAAACTAAATATTGTAAAGATATAAATTCTTCTAAATTTATCTATGTAGATTCAGTGTGATTTCAAATAAAGTTGCAGTAGACTGTATTTATAACAAAACTAGGTGGCATGGTGTGCTAGGGATGGAGATGTGCCACGCAAGGAAGACTTGCTGCCCAGCTGCAAGGAGCTGTTAGCTACTTCCAGAGCTGTCTCAGCGGCAGAGAGCTGCTTTACCTGGGATCATACCTTCCCAGGACAGCCCACATGCAAGGACAGAGGAGATGGGGTATAAACTCCTGGCCATTTTGGCACAATATGGGACAATTCTGACAGCATTCAACAGTCAGGTTCTGGGAGAGGACTAAAATTGGGAAGGGGCACGTGGAGAAGCTCCAATACTGGCAGACAAAGTTCTATTCCCCCCCTTTCATAATTGCATCATAGTTTAATTGCATCATTAACAGTCTCTTCTATAAATTTCCTTCCTTCTAAAAAAATTCAATCTTTATTTTAGATTCAGGGGATACACTTGCAGCTTTGTTATCTGGGTATATTGCATTATGCTGAGGTGTGGGGTACAGTCGATCCTGTCACTCAGATAGTGAGCACACTGCCCAGTAGTTTTTCAACACTTGTCCTCTTTCCTTCCTCCCCACCCAGTAGTTCCCAGTATCTATTGTTGTCATCTTTTTTTTTTTTTTTTTTTTTATAAGACAGAGTCTCACTCTGTTGCCAGGCACCAGGCTGGAGTGCAGTGATGCAAGCTTGGCTCACTGCAACCTCTGCCTCCCTGCAAACTCTGCCTCCCAGGTTCCAGCAATACTCCTGCTTCAGCCTCCCAAGTAGCAGGGACTATGCCACCATGCCCAGCTAATTTTTTTTTTTTTTTTTTAAGTAGAGATGGGGTTTCACCATGTTGGCCAGGATGGTTTCAATCTTTTGACCTCATGATCCACCCGCCTCGGCCTCCCAAAGTGCTGGGATTACAGGCGTGAGCCACTGTACCTTACCTGTTGTTATCTTTTTTAAGTGAGAACATGTGGTATTTGGTCTTCTATTCCTCTGTTAATTTGCTTAGGATAATGGCCTCCAGCTGCATCCATGTTGCTACAAAAAACATGATCTCATTCATTTTGTGGTTGCATAGTATTCTATGGTGTATATGTACCACGTTTTCTTTATTCAGTCCACTGTTGTTGGGCAGCTAGTTTGAGTCCATGTCTTTGCTATTATGAATAGCACTGCAGTGAACATTTGAGTGCATGTGTTGCAAAGTTCTATTTCTTGACATGGGTGGTGATTGACTCATAATAATTCATTAAGCTATACATTTGCCTTGTGACATTTTCTGTATCTATGTTTTACTTTATAACAAATATCTCATATCATATGGAAATGTCAATTCCAAGTTGATTATAGATATAAATGTGAAAGTTAAACATCTGTAAGAAGTAAAAAATAAAACTTCTAGAAGAAAACAGAGAATGTCTTCATGACCTTGAGAGTGCAAAGATTTAAAAAATTGGACTTAAAAAGCACTACTCTAAATGAAAAGATAAATAGATATGACTAAGTTAAAATTAAGAACTTTTGTTCAGCAAAAGACAACATGAAGAGGATGAAAAAGCAAGCCAGGGAATGGGAGAAGATATTTGGAAAATATTAATACAATCCCTACAGAATACTCAAATCCAAAATATATGAAGAACTCATTCAAACTGATGAAAAAGCAACCCAATAGAAAAATGGGCAAAAGACTTGAGCAGGCACTTCATTAAAGAGGGTATCTAAATGGCTAATAAACATGTGCAGTCTCCAGCCTGCTGGCCAATCCTGCAGAATTTGGATTTGCCAGCCTCTACCATCATGCAAGCCAGTTCCTCTAATCTCTCTCTCTATACACATCCTATTGGTTCTGTTTTTGTGGAGAACCCTAATACACCATAGGATGTGTAATTATTTAGTACATTATTAAGAACAAAAGCCTTTAGAGGTGGCAACTGTATACTGTTTCTTGAATGTGTTAGTCTCCCCCTCCTATCTATACCCAGCATCTAGCATATGCTAAATTTTCACTAACTTGTTATAAAATGAATGATTAGGCTGAGTGCAGTGGTTCATGTCTATAATTCCAGCACTTTGGGAGGCTGAGGCAGGCAAATCACTTGAGGTCAGGAATTCAAGACCAGCCTGGCCAACATGGTGAAACCCCATCTCTACTAAAAATACAAAAATGAGCTGGACATGGTGGTGCATGCCTGTAATTGCAGCTACTTGGGAGGCTGAGGCAGGAGAATTGCTTGAACCCCGGAGGTGGAGGTTGCACCGAGCCAAGATCTCACCACTGCACTCCAGCCTGGTGACAGAGCGAGATTCTGTCTAAAAAATATAAATAAATAAGTAAATAAAATTAAATGATTACATGCACAAGGGAATACTACAGAGGGAGTCTTAAAGGAAAAGGCTTTCATGTAATTTAGAAAGTGTTACATATATAAAGTTAACTCAAAAATTGGGAATGGTTTTTATTTAAGTTTTCTTTTTGATTTGTTACTAAACACATAAAGAGAAGGTCTGTGGCTGGCTTTATAGCAATTATAACAATTGGAAGCAGAGGAAACTTCGTTCATTAGTGGGGATATGGGCAGAGAATATGTGCTTTCCAGATTTGGCATTGGAAAAATAACACTTAGGAAATATGAAAAGTGGTTCTGTGTGGTGACCAGCCATGAGGCCCTTGAAAGATACTCTCAAACAACAACACAAATAGTATATGGATATCTTTCTGTCTATCAATCTATTTAATCTATCATATTTTTAAGTGACCAGAAGCAAAAGATGGGAAAACCAGAGGGGCAGGACAAAAAACTAAAACCAAAACCAAAACACCATGTTTGTCCTACATTTCCAGTTTGAATTAAAATAAATGGAGTTTAAAGTATTTTTCAAAGGATCAGAGTGATCAGATCATGAATTAGAAGAAATAAAAATGAGGTTTAGAAGTGACAGATGGGAACCTGGTCTGGAAAGCCAGCTGAAGCTTTCTGCCACTGAAGAGGCCCAGAGGAGAGGATCAAAACATTGTGAAAACTGAAAGCTTTTGCCACAATGAGAAGAGACAATGCCCCAGAAACTTGAGGCCATCCAAAAAGAGATTTACTGCCTAAAAAGAATATCTGAAATGTCCTTTTCCCTCCTCTGGCCTAAAGCTATGCTACCCCCCTTTCTCTTACTCATCTCATCTTACAAGTCAAATTGCTCTTACCTGTGATTGGCCTAGGGAGGTGATGATGCCTTCAAATTGAATACATCTGGTGCATTCTCTAGTAATGGCTCCTGTGACTCCAGCAAAGGCTGCTCTGATGCTACAGACTGGGATGCTACAGCTGAGGAGGAAGAGAACCAGCTATTCTAAAAACAGTCACTGAGCTGATACTATATTCTTGGCATCACTTATTGGTTCCAGGGATGAATCAATGACCCAGACAAAGTTTATGTATTCATAAAGCCTGAATTATACTGGGAAGAAACAGACAATAAACACACCTAAAAATGTAAAATACGTTCAGGTAGTGACAAGTGCTAAGATGCAGAGGAACTGAGGGGTGCTGTTTATCAGGATTAGGTCGGGAAGCCCTGACGTTAAAGTTGAGACTGAACGATTAGAAGGAAGCAGCTTGTCAAGCTCTGCGTGAGTGGAATTCCAGGCAGAGGGGATGACGTTAGGAACAAATGCATGTGTTTAAGGGACTAAAAGAAAGGCAGATGTCAGGAGCATGGAGAGTGAGGGGAGATGGCAAGAGATGAAGTTGGAGAGGGATGCAGAGGTCAAATCACGGGGCTTTAGGGGCCAAGATACAAAGTTCAGATTTTATTTTAATTGCCATGGAAAGCCATTGGTAGATTTTTAAGCAGGAGAGTGATATGATCTGATTTATGCATTCCATCCATTTTTGACTCTTTCACTTGAACTTTGGCTAGCAATTTTTTTTTTAGCCTGGCAGTGCCATTAGAGAGCTTCAGATTATGAGCTCTAAATTAAATTGATGAGAAGTGCTGTCATTCTTAGAAAAAAGTTGAAGTCAACATAGCAAAAACCAACCCAATTTAAATATAAGAGATTTTAACAGACACTTCAGAAAAAGAAGATATATGCATGGCCAATAAGCACATAAAAAGATGCTCAACATTATTAGTCAGGAAAATGCAAATTAAACCCATGATGAGGTACTACCACACATGTACTATAATGGCTAAAATTAAAAGCAGACAATATTGAGTGCTGGTGAGGATGTGAAGTAAGGGAACTCACACATCACTGGTGGGAATGTAAAATGATTCAGCCACTTTGGAAATGACTTGGCAGTTTCTTATGAAGTTAAAATGTTCACTTTTTTTTTCTTATATGATTCAGCAATCCACTGCTAGGCATTTACCCAAGAGAAATGAAAACGTATGTCCACATAAAGACTTGTATACAAATGTTCATAATAACTATTCATAATAGCCAAAATCTGGAAGCAAAATCTGGAAACAATTGAAGTGTCCATCAACAGGTAAATGGATAAATAAATTGTAATGAATTCATCCAGTGAAATTCTATGAAGCAATACAGAGGCGTGAACTACTGCTAAAAACAGTACAAATGAATATAAAAAATTTTCTGAACAAAAGAAGACAGACACAAAAAGAGTATATAAAGCAGGACTCCACTTACAGGAAAATCAGTAAGAGGCAATGATTGACGGTAACAGAAGGCAGATGAGTGGTTGCCTAGGGCATGGGGGTGGGACTGTAGAGGGCTTGAGGAAACTTTGGAATGCTGGGAATGTTATGTATATTGATGGTGGTGATGATTACATGGATGTATACATTTATCTAAACTTATCAAACTGTGAACTCAAAATGGATGTATTTTATTGTTTGTGAATCTAAAAACATAGCAGGAAATACTTTCTGTATATTCTCATTAGGGAACTGTTACCTCTTAAAAAAAAAAAATCCTGTAACCAGGCTCTGTCAGCTCTCCACCAGTGAGGAGGTGGAGACCCTGGCTTAGTCAACACAGAGACATGACTTTCTTCTTTCTTTCCTCCCCTTTCCTACTTCCAACTCATTCCCTAGGGCCTCCTTGGTCCTCTGCTCTGACCCCTGAATCTTAGGTCACAGAATTTCCTGCCTTGGTTGTAGAATTTACATTCTTGGACTTCATTAGAGTGACCTGTCATCTTCCAGGAGCTGTGGATCCAGGTGGTATAATCATCATTTCTCTTGGGAATGTTGGCTAATTCATCCTCTTACACCCTTTTGATTGGACCAGTTTGTATCAGGTTATTTTCAAAGACTTTCAGTACTAATCTTTTCTCATTTTTGATCTAGTTCTTACATTTTCCTGGAACTATTCAGCTTATTATAATTCTCTTTATTCCTTATTCCTTCCTTACACTGATAGAAATACATGAGTATACTTTATAGACAGATATATCCTTCATAGAGGCAACAGAACACCCATAGATGACAATAGTTATATGTGCTACCGCAGAATAATGAAGAGAAGACTTTTCTCTATGAGCACCCTAACTGTGGGGTGCCTAAAATTGGGTCTACCACTTGAGTAAGTGGCTGAGTTAAATATTTTGACTTGAATCTTATAACTTGTCACAGTGATCCCATTGGCAGTAGAGTGGTAGGTTGCCAAGAAGGCAATTAATTATCTCTGTCACCCTGTGTATTAAATTTTGTTCCCTCTCCCTAAAGAGAGGTGATGCTATGGCTTACAACTACTGTGCTCTTACAGAGCTCTCCACACCAATTAGAAGGGTTCTGTGTTATGACAGTCTTTTATAAGATGTTATGACACTCTGTGATAGAAAGCCGTTGTCCCATTGAAGCAGAAACTTCATCAGAAGCACTAAGAATCAAGGGTGTGCTCTAGATACCCCGAATGGGAGGGAACTCTGCGCTCACTGGGTCCATCAAACAAAGTGCCTCCCACATAGGTCTTTCCATGGGATCCAGCCATTTCCCTAATTTATCTCCTAGCCCCACCCTTATTTAAGTACACAGTTGAAGGAAGGCCTGTAATACAGCATTTAACTCACTACTGGGAATGCTTTATCGTGCTTATTTAAAACTCTTAAGGCTCTTTTTTGTAAAAGGCAAAATTGCCCTTAGCACATGAGTGGGTAAAGCGTATGGGATTACTTATTGGTTAGAATCATGCTTTTTGTTAGGAAAGGGTGAAAGTCATTGCTGTAAGCCATGTCATGACACTACTGGGAATAGTGGATTTTAACCTCTCCATCTCCATCTCTGATTTCCTTTAGGAAGCCTTGCCTGTGGTCTCACATCAAATTTTCCTATCTAGACAGTGAGAAGTTTAATCCCAGAGATGTGACACCAACTTGTTAATTACTTAGCATCTGAAATTCTTAGATACTGTTATGTTCCCATTATCAGGGCCAAGAATTGCATAAATAACTCATTGCATTGGTTGTCTCAGTCTCATTTCTCCCTAACTTTCTTTAGCTTTAAGTACAGCCAATTCAAAAACAAATAACAAGCAAACAAATCAACATCAAACTGGAGATTCAAAACTTGCTAACTTTTCTTGCTCCTGGACCTTTTCAGATCAAGGGGTCTTAAACTGAGCACTTGGAATCTCTGCTTAAGAAAGTGTCAAGTTTTGGGAAGATGTGCACTTCATTCAGTCACTTAGGGTCCTAAATATATAGCGGGATACTTCCTAACCTTGGTATATCGATTCCTATCATATTTGTTAGTACCTTTGAATCCAAACGGATTCTGGTTAGACCAATAGTGAAGAATTATGTTGAATTAAGTAATAGTTTTCAAAAGTGGATAAGATGTTTATGTTAAAGCTGCTACACAGTTGCTCATTTTCATCTTGGAAAGTTTTCCTATTTTTATTCAGAGGAATCACTCTGATATATTTACCTGTAGTCCTTCTTGATCCTTATATACTATCTAGGACAGTATATATGTCTGTGTTTCCCTATTCGTCAGTACCCAGCAGTCATCGCTATGCTGGCAGGTGTTTTGTTTGTGTGTATTTTCTTGTTGTTTGGTCTAATAGTTGATATGTAGAAATGTATCATCAAAGGATAAGGCAGTGGAATAGACCTCTCAGAAGCAGAACTAAACTGGAAGTCAGGAACCCTGAATTCTAGTTCAAGCTTTTCTGTGTACTAGTGACACAATTTTGGGCAGATCACTTTACTCTGTATCTTTGTTTCTTCATTTTAAAAATGGAGGTGATGATGTTAACTTTAAGTATAATGTGGAAGCAACCACAGAGCCAGGCGTAAACTAGGTGTTGAATAAATGTTTGTTAATTCTACATCTAAAAAAAATTAATGTTCTGTAGCTCTAAGTTTTTGCAGATTCTATTATAGCTCTAAATATTAAAAATATGCATATATTTCTCAAAACCAGAAAGTGGCAGAAGTTGATGATTATTGCAAAGAAGATAACAGCAATAAATTCTGTAGAGCATGCATTTGTTTTTAATCCTTAGATGATTCTAAGATGTTGGTGCTTATAATATACTAGGGTCGAGATAGGAAGAAGGGAGAGAATACACAAATGAACAAGATATTATTCCTGCCTTCTGGGATCTTACAGGCTCAGGCCTACCATCAACATGATAGGAAATTTTGGACACTAATGCTTTTGTTTTATGCTCTATGAGCGTCTCAACTTCAGTAGAGATTTGTTAATTTATCTGAAGTTGTTTTACATTTGTAATGATATAAAAATACATTTTTATAGGACTTTCTACTTGTACCTAGTTAGAACTTGGTTCTTGCCCTCATCTGGAATAATTTCTGTCATGTTTCCAGCTGCTTTCCTTTAAAATTCCCCTTAATCATTACCTACCCTTGTTATCAAGAGCTAGTCAAGCCAATCTATGGTGTATGCGTTTGTGTTTGTGTGTGTATGTGTTTATATATATTTTCCCCTCCTCATTTGTTTACTCCATTAGTTATGATACAGGCTTAATTGCTGTAGCAGAGACCCTGAAATGCAGTAGCTGTGTCCTGTGAGGTCATTTGCGGATCTGGGCTGGTCAGCTCTGCCATGTTGAAAATGTGGCTTCCATGTTAGACATCCAGGGTAGCTGTGCTATTTATTGACATTTCTCAGCCTAAGGGAAGAGGGCAGAGGAGGTCCATGGCAAGAAGCCTTACCATTAAGTAAGTGACCCAGCAGCTACACACAACACTTCTGTACACATTCCATTGGCCTGAACTTTATGATGCTACTTCTAGCTGGAAGGGAGGCTGGGAAATGTGCTATCTAGATGGGCAGTGGGGGATTCTATTACTTAAAGGAAAAGAAGAGAACAGGCACTGGCTGATAACCAGCAGTGTCTGCCACAGTCACTTACTCCTCCAGCAATATTAATTCACATGTGAAGACTAGTCTCTCATTTGTTCGTGTTCTCATGGGCAACATCGGGATGTGACCAATAATTCCAGCAAGACAAGAATACAAGAAAATCAGTTTTTTAATGTCTGTCTGTCTATTTCCTCTCTCTCTCTTTGCCTGCCTGCCTACCTACCTACCTTATTTGTCCTGTGGGCGCATGATTATCTGCAGTTCTGATGTATGAACCTCTTGGTTGTGAGTAGGTTCATTTTTGTCAAAAACTCTATTTTATTGGGAAAGTTAACTGCATGCAAATTAATAACTAGGAGTTAACTAAGAGTAGAAATAATCATAAAACACTTGTCAAAAGTGAAGTGCCATAGCAATGCTAAAAAATGACACTAAGAAAAAACTGATTGTCGTGACTTCAAAGGAAGTGTGAGTTTGGAGTGTTTTGACGTGTATAGCATTTAAATGATCTAAATATGTGTTTAGGTGCTCACATGAGAGACTGTTCTAGCTACTCAGGGGGAAATAAGAGTCTGCTTTATCCACTCAATGCTTAGATGTTTCCGTGAGAATTTTATCATCTTTAAATATTATCATTTAAAAAGTAAAGACTGTGGTGTTCTTGGTTAAATTTATCTAAAGAAAGAACATTGCCTAACAAAAATATGACATTCTTCTTAGACTGCTTTGTTTTGTACCCTTACGTTCCTAGAGTCTCTGCCTCTGCTTTGATCTGATGCCTCTGATCCGTGTGTTGAGCAGACATGCAGGAGTTAGTGCTGCCAACCAGCAGTGAACTCTTGTCAGAGATGGAACTTTGGGTTAGGTAACTGTCTTGTTTTAAAAACATGTCTTTAAATATTTATTAGATATAGGAGGCCTCTCCAAAGGCAATAACCTGGTTATTTGAATGTTACGTGAAAGAGAAAGGAAGAGATTATGTTGTTTAAAATAAGAAAACATAAATACTTTGCATATGAAACCCTGGAGTGTTTGCGATATCCCAAAACTCAACACCATCTACAACCATGAATGCTTTGGTTTAAAATATTTATTCTGGTGTGTTATTTAGCACAGTGGTAAAACCTCTGGCTCTGGGCTCAGAGTTGAGTTCAAATCTATCCTGGGACTTGGGCCACCAAGATCTTTCTTCATGCCTGAGTTTCTTTACTGGTATAATGGGTACTGGAATAATAATAATATGTACATAATAGGGTTTCCTGTTTTTTTTTTTTTTTTTTTTTTTCCTGAGACAGTCTCACTCTGTCACCCAGGCTGGAGTTCAATGGCAGGATCTTGGCTCACTGTAACCTCTGCCTCCCAGGTTCAAGCCGTTCTCATGCCTAAGCCTCCTGAGCAGCTGGGATTACAGGCACCCACCACCATGTCCAGATAATTTTTGTATTTTTAGTGGAGGCAGGGTTTCACCATGTTGGCCAGGCTGGTCTCCAACTCTTGACCTCAGGTGAACCGCCCGCCCGGCCTCCCAAAGTGCTGGGATTACAGGCGTGAGCCACCGTACCTGGCTTCTAATAGGGTTTTGACAAGTGAGACGAAGCATGTGAAGTGCTTACCATAGAATATAGTAAATGCTCAATAAATGTGAGGGATGATTTTCTGCTTTTCTTTGCTCAGATATTCTGTGAAGGGCAGCATTCATAGTATTTTTTGTGGGTGATTTCAAATTTCAGACTCACTGGGGTTTCATAGAAATATTTATTTATGGCCGGGCGCGGTGGCTCACGCCTGTAATCCCAGCACTTTGGGAGGCCGAGGCGGGTGGATCACGAGGTCAAGAGATCGAGACCATCCTGGCCAATATGGTGAAACCCCGTCTCTACTAAAAATACAAAAATTAGCCGGGCATGGTGGCACGTGCCTGTAGTCCCAGCTACTCGGGAGGCTGAGGCAGGAGAATTGCTTGAACCCAGGAG
>PVKV010029853.1:0-23046 GCA_004027835.1 Alouatta palliata | reverse complement strand
AAAAAATGCTCATCATCACTGGTCATTAGAGAAATGCAAATCAAAACTACATTGAGATACCACCTCACGCCAGTTAGAATGGCGATCATTAAAAAATCTGGAGACAACAGATGCTGGAGAGGATGTGGAGAAATAGGAACACTCTTACACTGTTGGTGGGAGTGTAAATTAGTTCAACCCTTGTGGAAGACAGTGTGGCGATTCCTCAAGGACCTAGAAACAGAAATCCCATTTGACCTAGCAATCCCATTACTGGGTATATATCCAAAGGATTATAAATCATTCTACTATAAGGACACATGCACACGAATGTTCACTGCAGCACAGTTTACAATAGCAAAGACCTGGAACCAACCCAAATGCCCATCGATGATAGACTGGACAGAGAAAATGTGGCACATATACACCATGGAATATTATGCAGCCGTCAAAAATGATGCGTTCACATCCTTTGTAGGGACATGGATGAACCTGGAAACCATCATTCTCAGCAAACTGACACAAGAACAGAAAATCAAACACCACATATTCTCACTCATAGACGGGTGTTGAACAATGAGAACACATGGACACAGGGAGGGGAGCATCTCACACGAGGGTCATTTAGGGGGGAAAAGGGGAGGGACAGCAGGGGGTGGGGAGTTGGGGAGGAATAGCATGGGGAGAAATACCAGATATAGGTGATGGGGAGGAAGGCAGCAAATCACACTGTCATAATGTGTACCTATGTAACAATCTTGCATGTTCTTCACATGTACCCCCAAACCGAAAATGCAATAAAAAGTATATATGTTAAAAAAAAAAAAAAAAGAAGCATCTCTGCCTGTTCAGATGCTGGGTGTCCCAGTATCTACCAAAAATAGAGCTGTCAGCCATACCAGTTTCTGCTAATGATAAAACTCTTTCTACCAACCAGGACCTGCCAATAAAATAGACTGCTAACGGTGGACTGGGTTCCAGGATCCAAGTTTGCAAAAAATATTCAGACTGGCTCTTTTTCCCCCTCCACTGTGACAGAGTCCCCAGACATTGGAAGATGCTGGAGAAGACTGAATTTGGTCCTAATCAGCCTATTCTCGGTCCTCATCATAATCCATTTTTTGCTGCTACAACAACAAAAACAAAACAAAAGACACAAACTGGGTAATTTATAAAGAATAGAAATTGATGTTCTCACAATTCTGGAGGCTGGGAAGTCCAAGGTCAAGGTGCTGGTAGGTTTCTCGTCTGGTGAGTTCCAGTCTCTGCTTCAAAGACAGCACTTGGAATGCAGCATTCTTGAAAGAGGGTATGTCCTCACGTGGCAGAAGATGAAAGAGCCTAAAGGGTGAACTCACTTCGTCAAACCTTTTTATAAGGGCACCTATTCCCATTCATGAGGGAGGACATCTTATGATGCCCCACTGTTTCATAATATTACATTGGCAACATTTGGATTTTGACGGGGACACATTCAAACCACAGTACCAATGCTGCAATAATACATTGTTCAGTTCCATACAACACAGGTCTGTCATGATGATATATGAAACTTTCTGAACTGCTCTCCTGGACTCTTCTATGAAGACAAAGAGACTTTATTTGTTTATATTGATGTGATCAGGTTTTACTGTTCTTAGAAAATAAGACTTATTTATCTCAATACTTAAGTTGATTCAGATTGTTTAATACTTATTTCTTACCCATATGCATATTTTTCTAATTTTTGTTTTTTTTACAAAGATATGTCTATTTTATTTCATTTTTTTATTTTTCATGGTATCTGTGAAATTTCTTCCTTATGTATTTAAAATCTTACTTAGAAGAAGAAAAGCTGGTGCTGCCTTTCTACCACTGGCATTTTAGCCTGTTTTTTGAAAGATAGAGGAGGGATGGTATGCGTCATGAAAGAGCTTTTGGTAGACAGTTGTGAGTTGGTACTTCCCATTCATCTTAGGTATCACCAGTAGCCTGAAGCTTTGCTTCTCTACACCATAACTATAGGACATAAGGATCCTCTCTGGAGACAGATGTTACTGCTGTCACAAAGCTCCTCCGTGTCTCTGCATCTGGATGTGAGTTACTCTTGTGCCCATATTCAACGTCTGCGGTAGGCTTTCCTGAAGAGATTTGAGTGTGATATTCTTCAACAGGATTATCTCTGATTCTTATCTTCTTAAAATGTTTCATATGTTCTAGATTCATTCTGGTGTTGTTCATACAGTCTCACTATTTTGATGCTACTGATCAATTTCAAGAATCTACTTCTTAAAGGGCGTCATGTAATGAAAGAGCAAATTTCTGGTATATTATAGTAGCCTAAGCGAATATCATGCAATTACAATTGAAATGAGAACCCATTTAATAGTATATTCAGATAACTAGGTGAATAAGACAGATGAAGGATCATTTTCCTGATTTTAATTATGGCTTATAATCAAAAATATTTTCACCATCAATTCTCAGAACATTAAAATTCTCATCATTTAAACATTCTGTTTCAGCCCACTTAATAATATCTCTGGTAGTAATATTGATTAGTTTTGTCATTATTATGTGACCAAAAGGAGCATTTTATTTAACAATGACTCTGAAATTATTTTATATCATTACACAGAAGTGGTAAATGTATGATCTTAATGGAAGCTGAATTCAACAATGATTTATTATCAATAAACATAATTATAGAGGTAAATAGCATTCTGTGATTTATTTAGGATGTGTCACAGATAGCCTTATTACAAAAGGTGGCTTAATCTTCAATTTCTACATTAAACATAATTTCACCATATAATGCTCATTTTTAAATTCATAACAGCCCATGTTCAGCATAATCACTGAGTATAGATAGATAATTTTAAATGAAGTGCACTTTCTTGCAATATGAATTGTTTTATTCCAGTGTTTAGTACCCCTTCTACTGATGATAATGTAAAAAAAAAATCAAAAAGGAATTCTGTCAGGAGACAAGTCTGACTGGCTCACTGATGTCAAATGCCACGCAAGGTGCCCTTGATGCTTACAGTCTTAAGTCTGAGGATTTCTAAGTGCCTGATCTCCTACGGGATAATTTGAAAAGTGCAGCCCCAGTGTTAGGCTTTCCACAGGCTGGTATTCTTCACGGTTACCACGTGTGCCCACCAGAACCGGACAGCAGGGAAGAATTCAGCAAACCCCTATTTTGTGGATGCAGGAGGGTAGCCTGAATCTCTAAACGTAAGAGTACAAGTTCTACTTTCTCTAATGGGAGGAGGAGAGTGATGTGGGAGAAACAGAAAAATTCCTAAGATGTTTCCTATTTTCTAGTTTCAGGTCTCCACACACAAAATTTACAACATTGAAAATTAATCTTCATCAATTGGGCATCTTAGATGTGGTGTCCTGGTAATTTTCTAGCCTTCACTTACAATAAAAGAATTAGAGGAAGACATTTAGAAAATAGTCAAGTTCTAAATGTCCAATGGCAACATTTATATTATAGAGAGAATACACAATGAACTATATAATTAAATAAATAACAACAAAGATAATGACAAACAACTATTTTATATTCTGGAAACATACATGCACAAACATTTCCTAATTAATACAATTGTGGGTGTTAATGAATCTGATTTTTTCCCTCATCAGCTAGTTTGATTGCCTTGTATGAGGCATACAGTGATTCACTTCACACTACTGAGTTTTTCAATTGTTTGGTTTCATGTTGATCTTCATGGTCACTGTCAGAGTAAAATGTTTTGACCTTGACCTGTCACTTTCAGAAAGATACATATAGATCACATTTGTCACATTAATTTAAAATTTACAGAGAAAATGACTGAAAGAAAATACAAGGAAATATAAACAATGATTTTATCTTGGGAATGAGGATTTAAAAAAATCCTAATTTGATTTTTATTCTGAATGCTATTATTTTCCAAATTTCTAAAACGGCTCTATAACTTCTATGGAAGATATGAGGAAGACAAGTTTTCCCTACATAATTTTCTACTTTTGCTTTTCAGATTTTAGCTTCAAAGACCAATGTTCAGATATTTCCTTTCTCCTTCAGTGTTCTTCCCCTACAAAGAATAAATACAAACTTGAAACCATGAATTAAATACTGAAGCATAGGTTTTCAGTGTCAGTGGGGATGTTGACTTCCTAGGATTTTTTTTTTTCATTTTTTAAAAAAACATTGGCAGCTGTATTTGTAAGGGAACTTGCCTGTCATCGGTCATTGGAGCATGGAGGGAAGAGTCCTGTGATATATGTTGGAGGTGCACAGCGATTCTATCCAAGCAGATTTATTTTACTCAGATGACATGGTGATGTGACACAAGAGTAGATTCATGTCCATGGTGTACTCCCCACTTCAATTAAAGGGCTATTTAAAAATCACTTTAAAGTGTCTACTGACACTTTGATGGAATCTAATTGATTCTGTATATGAATAGACAAAATATTCTGGGGAATACTGAAGTCAGTTGGTGAAATTTAAGCTTCATTTAAATCAGTCTCTAAGGTGAGAGGTCTTCTCTTTATGTCTATTATAAAGAGTAATAATGTAGATTACTCTCTATATTTTATAAACCTAAGGCTGACATTCCATGAAATCTTAAAAGGATGCTGTTAAATGCTATTGGACCCTATGGACTTAAGGTTATTATCACCATTTCCTTTAAATTTTAATGTATGCTCTAATTTATACAAATAAGTATTGGCAAAAGATAAAACCATAGATGTGATTCTTGGCACAGAAATTAATACAAATTAAATTATATTTTAATTTTAATTTTAGAAAGGTGTGTACTTCTTCCAAAATGGAAAACTGATTATTTAGATCTGAAGACTTCAGTAGTCTTCACTGTATACATTAAATTTATAATGAAATAATTGTTGGCATAGTGATACTTTTCAAATTCAGTGATCTAGTGTAAATAACATTTTCTCTAACCATGACTAGATAAAACTCAGATATTTCACAAAATTAGACAATCTAATAGCCATTTTTAATTGGACTGTGAAGAGAAAGGTAAAAATGCAAGTTCAGTTTTGTAGCTTACAAGTAAATGGGTAATAATATTAAAATCTAAAAATCTCATGGTTTAGCTCTGCTTACAGAATTACTGATTATTATTCTACGGCCCATTTAGTTAACTTAATCTCTTAAGATTACTTAATCAAGCAAAATTCCTCTTGGAATCTTTTAAAAAAATTGTTGTGTGTACATAGTAGGTGTATATATTTTTGTGGTATATAAGATGTTTTGATACAGGCATGCAATGTGAAATAAACATATCACAGAGAATGGGGTATCTATCCCCTCAAGGATTTGAGGTTATTTTTTAAGTAGTGAACATGTACAAGCAGATTACAAAATTACAGCATTTTGAAACTACCAGAGTGCTAAGGATCCTGACATCTCATTACAATCCCTTCCTATGAAGAAAGAGACCATGGCTGCTTTCATCCCTGGTAGAATGAAGAAAAAAATGATCATAAAGAGAAATAAGAAAATAAAAGTTGATTTTAATGAACTTTTCATGATAGCATGCATAACACAATGTTAAGCCCCTCAGTACTTCTCCACACTTACTCCAGTGACCTTTCTATACCTGGAGCATGGCCAACTTGTTCAGAGAAATTCGTTCTTGGAAGACACTCTGGACCTTTTTTTCAGGCACTTGCAGTAGCTCACCAAAGGCTGCAGTCAGAGCAACCAGGTGAGGGGTGATCTCCTGAGGTGTAGAATTGCAGGGGCACGACTACAGAAAAAAATAACCCACAGGGGCACCAAAATATAAAAATCAACTGCAAAATAGAAATAATCACCCAAACAGTTAAAAAGTTGGTGGTTGGGTTGTACATTGTAAAGGGATCTCTCAGAGGTTCACCAGTGCTCAGATTAGAAGCCATCTAAAAGAAAAGTTATCTCATCCTTTCGAAGGGTGAGATCGTTGGAAGCAGATGATGAATTGAATCTGATACTGCAGAAAAGCCTAGAGACTTCTCAGCTACAGACTAGACTCACCCAGCCATAGTGACTCAATGCGCAACATTCTGGGAAAAATGTCATTTACTTCTATTTCTATGGTTTTTTCACACACAATGTGTGATATGCAATAGAGAAATGCAAAGAAGCAAGTATACTCATGGACAGGAGTGGAAACCATTAATAGAAACATATGTAGAGACAGCTGAAAATTTGGAATTATTCTAAAGGATTTTAAAGTAACTATTAAAATTGTTCATGAGGCAATGGAAAATGTAGAGAGCTTTCATGAATAAATAGATCATTTTAGAACTTGAAATTGTTAGAAAAAACAAATAGAAATGCTGGAAATAGATGGTAACAGAAATAAAGTGTTTTATGTGCAATCAGGAAACTGGGCATAGAAGAGGAAAGAATTAGTAAGCTAGAAGACAAATTCATAAAATTATTCAAAATGGAACAAAAAAAAAAGATGAAAAAAAAAAAAGACCAGAGCATCTTAGATTTGCATATCAAATAGTTTTTAACACTGAAGTGTCTCCATTGAACTAGTGCCTCATAATTTATTAAAGAATTGGTCATTTTATCTAGTTTGTCACTTTTTATATAATACTGTCAGGTCATCAGACTGATGATTTGGAACTGCAGTTATCATATCATAGGCATGTAAAATCTACTGACAATTTGTGATGTCCTTCAAGTTTGGGGTTGAGTGCCACAAAATTATTAGACCTAGAATAAAGGAGCAGAGACAGAAATATATCAAGCCATATTTTTTCTAATATCTTGAATATGGATTTAAAAAACACAATCAGATCTATTTCATGTAACAAAGATTTATTGAATCTTTTCTCTCATGCATATTTTCATGTGTATTTGAACAAGCTCTGCTTTGTGGTTGATCACATTACATATATATATTATCTTATTTCTCTTATTTCTTCTAAGTTGGAAGAACATCAACTTGACCCCGAAATTTTCCATTTGCTATATTTTTCATTTACCTATATTTTGTTTACATTACTCTTATTTCAGTGCTCTTAAAGTATACTTTGGCAGCGCTGGAAATCCGTCAAGCCTATTAACTTTGTCTTTCTGGTGAACATGTGCACCGTCTCCAGGCCTGACCCCAAAACACCTCCCACTGCATCCACCACTTGCTCTCATCTGCCATCTAGTGGCTGCACAGTACCAGAGCACCCCTACGCTGGGTCCGGTGTGTCAGTTTTCTGACCCTATTCTCACTCCAGCACTCACAATCACTAGCAACAAGAATTTATGTGAATGAGAAAAAACAATCTCCTGAATGAAACAATTGAACCTCCACGCACATCTATACAGCTTGCGCTATTCTGCTGCTCTGATATAATGCTTCATACTTTCTGTTGAGTTTTATAATAAAAAACATGGTAATAGATAAGCCAGCAAGAAAAGGTTAAACATGGTGTTCCTTCTCATTTTTAAGCCTTTTTGTGGAATAGTGTCATATTTTATTATTGTTCTGAGATGACTGTACTTTATGTTTTAAATTGTATCTCTACTCAACCCACAAAAGTGCTATTCCATTACAGCAGAAATTTTCTTTACATCTTCTGTGATACTTAATAGTTTCATGCGTATAGCTCTTTGTAAATAAATGTTATTCTTAATGAACAAATGAAATAAGTAAATATTTGAATATATCATTTAGTCAACTGAGTTAATATATTTTATTTTTATAACAAACTATCAGAACATATTTACACATATACATTGTTTTACTTTACAGAAAATCTCCCAAAGAGACATGTAGGTTTAAAGCAAAACAAAAATAAGAAGAGAGGCAGTAGCATTGTCAAAACCAAACATTTATTAGGCACCTTCCACATTAAGGTGTTTGGTTAAGTGGCGATTACATAAAGATACAGTCATGTCTTTGCTAATTATACAATCTACTTGGAGTATCAGACAAGTAAAAATTACACACAGTGAAAATGACATTAATGGAAAAGCACTATTACAAAGAAAATTACGTATTAATAATAGAATACTAGGCTCAGAAATTAAATTGTTCGTGGTATGAAGACAGTTTAAGAGGAATTCTCAGGGGAAATGAATGTTAGCTGAATCTGAGAGATGATGGTCAAGAAAAGAGAAAACAGAGTTTTCCCCAGCTAAAAACCCAGCAGCCTGTGAACAGGCAGGAAGCTTTAAGAGAAAGCAGCATCTCTTCCAGTAAGAACAATATTTCAGAAGAGTTAGTGAAGAAGTGTGGTAGGCACAGTCAGAACTCTGACGTTCTAAGGATGTTATTCCAAGGATTTGGGGCTATCCTGGGAAAACCACTGGATGCGATTGACATACCTTAGTCCAGAATGGGACAGGATCACTTTACCAACTTCTCCCTGTGTTCTACAGCCCTGGGGCCAACCATGACAATCTCATCAGAAAAATCAAAAGCTTCCTAGCAGTTGTCTCAGTTTGACTTTCATTCTACAGTCTAATTTCTATATTCTATCCATAGTGTTTCACTCTAATCTAAGTCTGATAATATTTCTTCCATGCTTAAAAAACTCCAGTAGGTCACACTGAACTTACACTTTAAAAATAAAATTCAAATTTGTTAGCATAACCTACATAAATGCGATACTGTCTATCTCTCTGAAGTCATATCCTACCTCCTTCCCTCGTTATTTACTATTTCATTGCTAAACTGGCCCTTTTTCTTTATTAAAACAAATTGTATCTTATTGATTTTTTTCCTTAGGCATCAGACACACAAATTGAGACAAATACCCTTCTGGGTTCATAGCATCTTTTAATCACCAGAATCCATGCAAGTTCTGTGTTTGATTTTTAATATTTAGCTGATTCATTCATTCATTTATTCATTCCACTCAAGTCTTTGGCCATCTCCCACTATCTTCTCCCCATATAAAAGTAACAGATTTTATGTATTTAATATGCATTTTTATAAGTCTATACTCTTACAAAAGGAGGATATTTATTTTTATACATATTTTTGTTGCTATTTCACTAAAATTTGTTTTGTTATATATCTCATACTATGAGATGTATAGCGGAACACCTTCTATGCAGTAACAATTTTCTTAAGATCTATCCACGTTGCTAATTCTACATCTAATTATTATTTCAAAGCAATGAATGTTTCTTTCTTTCTTTAATGTAGACATTATTTTTAGTTGCTGTCCTAACATGTTGGCTACTCGTTAGTGGTCGTGGATAGATCAACATCAGTGAGGGAAAATTCACTGTAAAGCAAGGATACTTGTTCCATGGTACTCGTTGAAAGTAAGTAACATTGCATTAAAACTGTAGTGGTCTCCTCTATGCCCTTTTTTTTTTCAGACCTGACTCAAGCTCAATAGAAAACATGACCATTCAACTGAACACTGTTGGATGTACTGAATCACAAAACAGGAAAAAATTGGTCATATTACATGTTAAACCATCAAAGTAAACCCACAACCTTGTAAGAGACCATATCTGTGGGGTGAGGAAATGATAGCAGTTTGGCATTATTAGGTATTTTGGAAATGTGAGCAAACTGTTCATGTAACTGTCTTGGATTTTGCACGTTCTTGCTCTGGGTATATATAGACCAGTCCTACCTGATGAGGAAACGATGCCATGAATATCCTACTTTATAGCTTTGTGGATTAAATTATTCCCAATTCCTAATGGGAAGATTGGGGTTCATTGTCACACATGACTCCCCGTGATGGCATATAGTCTTCATCAGTGTCTGGCAGCAAGCCAAGAGTAATCTTCCGTCCTAGAAATGCCTCTTACTAAGATAGTTACCACGTACGCATCACTCTCTTCTCTGAGAGTTCCATGAGGGTGATTCCAGTCCTGTGGGATGCTGGTGAGCTATCAATGTTCCAGCAGATGAACTTGTAGCCAGAACTGAAGAACTGATACAAACCTCAAGCAATATGATGATGCTATATTGCAGTCCCTACTATTTTCTCCGCTCACTGGGCCTGATTTCTAATGCAATGCACTTATCAAAAGTTGCATACCAACTGCCAGCAACTCTATAATATACTCAGGTAGGAACAGCACATCTAAAAAATCAGTTTTTTGTCACAGTTGACATCTAATTACAATAATAATTTCTCAATACCCAATCTCTTTGATAGTGCCTAAAATGGAGACATTATTTATTCAGTTAATAAATATGTACTGAGACTCTACAGACTCAGGACTGTGAATAGAGGAGTAACCTCCCAAAATTGGGAAACAATAAATAAACAAAGGACATAATCAAGCTTCACGTTCAATCTTGAACCTCCTGGGCTACCCATTTCATCTATGACCCTTCACAAACACAGAAAGGTTTTCTTACAGGACTGAAAATGAACTGGCCTCTTCCCCTGGGGACTCACCTTTGGGATGTGAAACACAGAGTTTTTTGTCTTAGATACTTCAGCGTGTCCACTGTGCTTACAACACTCCTTAGCACTCAACTCCCTACCCCCACTTCCAACCCCGACTAAAAAACAGAAGAAAAATAAATGTAGTTACGATTACATATGAGTGCATTACATTCTATACACAGAACATAGAAGACAGTCAAAAAATACAACTTCCTCATGTCCGTTTTAGGGTTATTTGGTATCTGCTCAATTTACTTATGAGTTATGTTCATGTCAAACTATTTGATGGAGGCCTGTCTTCTGGTCCTATTTCCAAACTTTTACTACTTTCTAAAGTTTGAAGGTGGCCAGAAGAAAACGAGTGTGACAATGACATAAGCATTAAGATGACTTTAGTATACTTAAGATTTTTGAATAATGACAAAATATGAATTCTGGAGAGGAAGACACATGAAGTAGCTTCTCATTTTATGAAATTAGTTTCCAAATAGGCATAATTTGAATAAGAAAATTAATATATGCATAGTTCATGTAAAATATAGTTTATAGACTATTATTTGATAATAAAATTTAAGTAAAAGGTTTTTGTTACAATTTGAAATGGTAAATAATGTTTGAGAACAACAGAAAGTAAGCTATAAAATAAAGCTGAATAAACGTTTCATAACATTTGAATGGCATAAAGTCAACAATATTTTAGGATGCCCTTTAGAAACGCAAACTGGATAAAACAGCAATTTCTGTTGGAGGGAAAATCAAATTCTCCCATTCTAATATAAATGAGCAGAGGATTTCTCTGAAAGCTTTTAATCCACTCCAGCAGTCAATCTTCTTACAGAGGGAGCTGTCCTATTATTTAGACCTTCTAAGGAAATTTCTACCTGGATTAATAGTGATTGCATTGCAATAAGAAAATAAGAGCTGGTTTATATGCGTAAGTTCTGCTCTTTTAATTGTGGAAGGATTATATGGTAAATTTATAACAGAACTAAAAAGGTTCTTACTGTTGGTAGATTACTTCTGAGTACATAAATAGTTCTTTTGGGTTTAAGTCTCTAGTACAACCTACTTAGGGTCAGTGGGTGAGAATTTGAGAGTGACGTCTCTCTTTTTGGAACTCTTGTTAAACAATTCATTGGTAAAGTACACTTTAATGTAGACCACGGGTCCTGCATGGATTTCTATGTTACATGGCCTCACTCAGCTTTACTTCTAGCGTGTCCATAGCCTCTGCTTTCCTGAACTTTTTCCTCTTCTTAATTATCTTATTGTCTCAATCAATCACTGAATTTCCCTCACCCCACCTGAGTGGCTGTCCTCAGACATAACAGGCATTTACTTTCCTGTAACTATGTTGCTTGAAGTATGGGAGCGGTCTCATATTTTATAGGAGGGGGAAAAATGGGCCTCTACTCTGGTTCAACTCTAGGTGATTTATCTACAGCACAAAACATGTATTAGGTGACTAAGTTTAACTTTCTGATACACGTTCAGTTGCATGGCTTTCTTCTAAACGTACCCGTGTTGGGTTTGCCTCTGGCCTCTTTCATCCAGTTTGTCAAGAGAAGAAGTTTGTAAACAACTGTGTTGCCATATGTTTTAAATACACTGCATTTAAACAAAACAACACTATGTTTCCAAGTTAAGCTGCACTTCTAATACGTCAGAAAGTGTATTTTCCCCAAAGCTCTTATTTTATTTATTTTTTTTACACAAATACACTTTTATTTTCAATTTTAAAATCAGGTATTGTAAATTTTTATCCTCCTAATTCATTAATTATTTACTATCCTGGGATATAATTTTGTTAGTTATTGTAGATTATTCATTAAGTAGAATCTAGTTCAGTTAGTTAAAGATTAGAATGAAGGCTTTCTTTTTTTTTTTTTTATATACTTTTTATTGCATTTTAGGTTTGGGGGTACATGTGAAGAACATGCAAGATTGTTACATAGGAACACACATGGCAGTGTGATTTGCTGCCTTCCTCCCCATCACCTATATCTGGTATTTCTCCCCATGCTATCCCTCCCCAACTCCCCACCCCCTGCTGTCCCTCCCCTTTTTAGGCCGGCGCGGTGGCTCATGCCTGTAATCCCAAAGCTCTTATTTTTATCATTGCTTAAGAATTTGTTTACGGCAGCAGCAGGAATCTAATATACACATTAACTTTTAAGCAGCTAAGTGATCCGTTTAAGTAGGTTGTTTAAGAATTGTGTTTTTTTACAGTCAATTGAAAGGTAGAAACATGATAAAGGATTACCACTAAAAGCTAAAAATGGTTTTAAAAATTTTATTTTCCCCTGATCATTGCCTAGGGCTACAAAATGTATACTGTTGTTGAGTATTATCTGAAATTGTGTGCAAACACTTCTCTAAATCTCTGATAGAGTAACAGATGAAAATTCAGTGACATTAATCAGGAATACAACACATTTGAAAGTCACCTATGGGGTGACTGAGGTTTTTATCCTGAGAAGTTCCTGTCTTTGAATGCCTCACCATTAGCCCTTACAGGGATTTTTTTGCCCAGCAGGTCTGCATGTGGCATTTCTGACAGTGAAAGTAAAATACACAAAATTACAGGAAGATCATAAGTACACAGAGAATTGAGGTAAAATGTTGATGGTGCTAGAACTGATCATGAATGTGTCTAATAAAATATGTTCCCAAGGATAAATCTGTAGGTGTTTATATTGATAAGCCTCTAGATAAGCCTATTTGCTTATCATTGCCCCTGCTCTGAAGAGCCATAAGACATCCGGCCACTCTGAGTTCTCCCAACTCTGACCTTGTCTCCAGCTTTACATTTTAGTCTTCTTTACACAAATGGCCTAAACAGAAAGATGGTGATCAATGGTGCTGAAACATTTGGATGAGGCAGCTTGCCTAGTTGTGTGTGGCCATCTTTAAAATGTTGAGTACAACTTTAGACCTTACTGGTCACAGAAAAAGTTTGACTCAGCATTATAACATAAAAGTAGTTTAGAAGTCTAGAAGGCTAAATAGATTTGAGATTAAAATGTTTGTAGAATTATGCAGCATTTAACTTTTACCATTAATTAACTAACTGTTAAAATGTTTGTGATTGTTTCAAAATTCAATAATAATTTATAAAATGTTTCTTTCTAACTTTTTAAAAGTACAAATTAAAATTTTGATTTTCTTCTTGCTCATATTCTCTTCATATCTATGTATATATGCATGTACATATTTATGTATGTATCTATCTATCACCTCTCTTCTATTTAGGTACCTCTGGGTAACGTCTCTAATTCCGGACAAAAATGACAATGAAATTAAATGTGAATGTATAGTCACAAGTTTCAATGAAATAGGAGAATTTTCCCATTGTGAATAAGAAAAGAGAAGTGAACATACAAAGGTGAACAATCAAGTTAAAACTGCAGTGTCCTGGGAAGCGCTGGATCCAGATATAAACCTCAATGTTCTGAGACTTGAGTTTCAATTAGCGCAGTGGGGACAGAGGGAAGAACAGGAGGGGGAAAAGAAGTGTAGAAAAAAGGAAAAATAATAAGTTGCAGAAAAACACAAAAGATAATATGTTAACATGAACCCAAACATAGCAACTCTTTTAATAAAAATAAAATGAATCAATTTACTGGTTTAAAGACACCACCACCAAAAGTTAGACAATAAAAAATAGCAAATGCACACTGGTGTATGGATAGCCATCCAAGGTAAAATACACATAACCAAAAAAGCATTAATGGTTTAATAAAAGTGTAACTTAATGGTTTGGCATATAGATAACAAATCAAATTAATTCATTTTAAATCATCAAAGGAGACAGTCATGAATCTCTACGTATCTAATAATGTAGCCTCACAGTATAGATACAAGATTTGAACAAATGAAAATATAAGCAAATCTATAATCACAGTGAAAAGCTTAAGCATATAATTCTCAGGATAAAGAGATTAAGCCAACAAAAATTTTAAGTAGGGACTTCCAGTGAAAACATAACTATAAAATCATCACTTTCCCTTTTTTCTCCTGAAAGCCACCCTAAAGCCAAAAAGAAAACGAATCATTAAACATAGAGTCTAAGTTTGAGTAAGACTAAGAAAAACATATAACCCACCAACTATGAAATAAATCTAAGGCTTGACAACAGCCGCTGAGAAGGGGTAGAGCAGATGTGAGAGGAAGAGTCGTCTTTGGAAATACAGCAGCACATTTTGGCAAGTGTTCACAAAATGTGTATTTCCTAATGGTGATGGACACATTTTGTGGATCAAAAATGGTATGGTTTGTTTACAGAAGGCATAGAGCCTGGGGGGCTAGACGGGGCAAAACTTCTTTTGTGCAGTTTGCTCGTGCGAGATGCATGAGGGCAGGCAAAAGAAGACTCACACAAATAGCCACATTCTAGGCAGCCAGAAAGAAGAGGACATTTGGAGTGTGAATGTCACCTACCCTGGACCACTCCCTCAGCCTTCCGGCCTCACACACACCTTGTGAAAACTGCTGTTCATAAAATCTTTCTCCACGATGAAGAATAAATAAGGACTGTTGAAGCATCAATGCAGAAATGTTAAAACAGAAGGGAACAAGGGTGGGGGGAAAGAGCAGCAAGACTTAAAATTGTTGCCACAGAAGATATAACAATTGTGATCATTATTTTTACATGAATTAAAATTTAACTTAATGAGATGGTTTTCTTTATGAAAGAAGACGATAAAAGAGAAATGAAAAGAAAAAAAATAAAAAGTAAAAAGCCAGAGTAAAATCAGAAGAATCCCAAGGAAGACTAGGCAATGTGATAAGCACAGTGAGCTGTGGAGGGCCACATGGAGTACGAGAAGCTGAGGAATCAGGGCTGCACTTCCAAAGCCTCTCCCCTCCCTCCCAGCCCATCACTGAATATTACACTGGCCGCTCCACAGTGTTCCTCTGACACTGAAAACACAAATGCCTCTGGTAGCAACCATGCTCCATGTCCATGATGGCCGGAGGATTACTCTGAAGCTTTCCGCACTCCTTGACCTTGCTCTCTACTTGTTTCCTAGGAAGAGTGAATTAATCATGCTCACTGAACTCCATGTCTGTGCTAACTCAAGCAGTCTGCCATCAGACCGGATTTCAAACCATCCTCCCAACAGGGAGCTTCTGATGAAAAGCCCTGGTGTACGGCTTCTGGCAAATGCTCCAGGGCTAAGTACTTGAAGATGTCCACCCTTGGCAATCCGTCACCAAACTTTCATTTCAGATTCATTCTCAGATACTGCAGCCTTAGAATAACATATCTGCCTTACAATCCTGACAGTTGGTGTTTCTGGAAAGCATTTTCTGACCTCTCTGTTTATGCTGGAGCCTCTGACTGAGAAATAAGTTTATCACCTAGTTCAATTTGAGAAAGGAGAGTCCTCCTTGAAGGCCTAAGTTTATTATTATTTTTCCTTTCAGTGACCTGCTCAAAACCTTCAAGTTGAATACATTTCTTATGTGTTCCCTTACCGCTTTATATTACCTAGATAAATAAAACATAAGTTATTTGATAATGCCACAAAGTAATACATTATTATGGGTAGGATGAGGGTGGTATATTCAGTGCCCCATGTAGAATTTCCTTAGGTTAAGCAAAAATGGAAGCGTCTGGAAGAACATTTAGAAATTTTGCTTAGTTTGGGTTTGAGATACACATTATGATCCTTTAAAGACACATTGAGAACACTTAAATAATCAATATTGATTTGTCTGCCCTCTTCTGTCAGCACCACTTCCACTACTTTATCTCTCTCTGGTCAAGACATCAAGATAATCAGATTGTTAAAATTCTACCCTGCTTAGCAATCCTTTGAGCATCTTTAGTATATTTTTTTATGCTAAAATATCTAGAACTCACCTTAATTTGATTTATGCTTGACTATAGAGAAGAAGCTTAGTGAATTTTTATAATTTTATATTGCCTTGGAATCTATTTGGAATATAAGTTTAACTTACTAAGACAAGAAACCGGCTTAGTCACCCTTAAGACACTTTCCAGGTTTGCAGCCCTCCCTAATGCTCAAGCCAGCGGCCAGAGATAAGAATTTAGAAGCACCTTTCCCACAAGCAGACTTGATTCCTTGCTTTCCTGACCCTTCTCTTAAATGGACACTTGAGGTGTTTGCTCCTGGCATTTAAAGTTCCCACACCCAATTCTGATCTCTGTCTATCTATCTATCTGTCTGGCATCTCTCTGTATCTCTATCTATCTGTCTATCCTCCTGTATATTTATCCTATCTGGAAAGATAGGTGATAGACAGATCAGAGTATATGTGTGTGTACACACACGGATACTGCTAGTTGCCACATGCTTCTCTCTCCATCTGCTCACTCCTCATTCTTTCCTCTCATGACCCAAGATGGAGACTGCCCTCCTGATTATGTCCCACTTGCCCAGAATTTGAAAGTAAAAATCTTTTAACTTGCTTCCTACTGTGGTGATGTGTTGAATGTGCACCCTTTACTTACAGAACAAGGGACTGCCCCCGGCTGCTCTCTTCCAGAATGCTGGAGATCGGGACTATCAAGTCAGGTTCCCAGCCCCGGAGCAATAATCAAGCATGTGTGAACTGACACGGGTCAGATGAGGCACAAGGGTATTTACTAGCATAAAGTTTCCCTGATGAACGGTGCCATGGTCACAGGTCAGACAACCAGACATGAATCCATCTGCCAGGTAAAGAAGTATTCTAGGAAGGCGCGCAGGAAGCGCCATGTCCAGGTCCCCTTCACTTCTCCTTAGGACAGGGTTGCTAGCCACTCTTGTACTTTTGTGCTGGAACCTCAATTTAGCTGAGGACCCTCAAAACAAGGAGGAAGTGGGAAGCAGAAAAGCCTCATTTAATCTCAGTATACTAATTAGGAGAATTTCACCTACTGAATTGAGATTCTGGAAGACAAGTAGTATATCCTATTCATCTTCATTCCCCACATCTAGTAAGATGTGAAAAAATTAAGGACCTCCATATGTTTTTCAGATTTCAAGTACACATTTAATATTTATATGTAGAATATATTTAAGTAGCTCAAAAAAAGGTTTGGTTTACATTAACAAATAATAACATCTGTAGCACTCATACTATAGAAATTGAAATTATCGACTCAGATGCAGCCTTAAATATTCATCAGAATACTCTGGAGTTTGTCAAAGACTGTGTGTTTCACTTTGTAAACTCTTTCATAACTGGGATGAAGAGCTTCTTTTCAGAATACTGAAAACTTGACACCACTTTAGTGACTCAGCCAAGCAGTATTTTGAGTGCTCAAAGTTACAATAATAAAGTTGCTAAAATAAAATTTGCCCTTTTCTCTGAAGCATGCTTGCATGTCACTATGCCATTGTTCAAGTGCTTTTTAAAAGGAACTATCTGACTGATGACATGTGCTAAAAAAATCTATGCTTTCAAGTTAAATGAAAATTAATCAAAACATTACAGCCTCCTATTTTATGGCAGTAGCTTCAGTGCTATTCAAGAAGAAATATACACCACTACTCTATGCAATATTCCCTAACACTCTTGTCTCTTAAAATGTTTAGCTGATTATTTTAATGTGTATCTAATATGCAAAAAACTGTAAGACAGTAATCAAGCACCAGTGTGTTTCTTCTTAGGCACATGGTGAGAACTCTTAATTGGTGATTTGCAGATACTCACTGAGGACTTAGTATGCACTGTGACAGTTGCTAGTCTACATTGCAAGTTGTGGTTTCTGTTTGATTTCCCTGGGAACTCTGAGGTGGAATTCTCAGCGAAAGCTTCAGCCAATCCTATAAGAAACTCTGAAGCAGGAATGACTCTTCAAAGTTGTCCCAAATTGGGAAAAAAATCAAGAAATTTTTACCTCACATAGATCAGCTACTGGATAAAGGCCAACCCGAGAAAGGAACATGCCCTTGCATGAGGATGTGCTTTCCAGCAGAGGCAATTCCCAGAGGATTTTGAGAAGTAAGGGCTATTTGCCAGCAATACCTCCATAAGCTGGGAAAATGGAATAGATGATAGATAAGTAGATATATCTATCAATAGCCATATCTCTAGAAAGACAGTTAGCAAATTATTATTGCACTAGCTATCTAATTTAAGAATAAAATTACATTACAAAAATTTATTCTTGTTTAATAAAATAGAAATCTTTAGATTATTTCTCAGTGGACTATACTATTCATCTAGTTCATTAAATTTTTTTAAATGTATAGACACATGCTGTCTTGGTTTTTTTTTTAGGTGAATGATTCTACGAAAGTTGGCCAGATTAATGAATTTGGCCATTCTTGCTAAAAGTAATGGACTTATATTAAAGCTTAGGTAGAAATGAAAATGTAAATGTGCATGTGAAGTGCAGATTTGAGTATCCAGTTGGTGATAATATCACTTAAGTTAAAATTAGTTTTAGTTCCTCAAAATGTGTGATTTTGACCTTCCTCAGAGTTCTCTTACGCAATTCATTTTATCTTTTATGAAAGAAGAATGTTAGACAGTTTTTAACACTCAAGAATCATAGATTTTTGTCTTCTATATATTTTATTTTGTGGCTCAGTCCAACTAGGCAAAGTGATTAAATGGTTAATTATTTCTATAATTCTACACCGTATAATTACTGTCTATGACTTTTTAATCAAGTGTTTTATGTGAATAATTTTATTTACATAGTTCATTAGTAATCATTCAGATTTTAAAAATTTATTCAGAATCAGTGGGGCATATTGGGAATAATAAGACAATATAATTATTAAAAGTTATAATAATTTGTATTTTATTCATTAGTAATTTCAGCATGAGAGCTACTCTGTATGCCATATCTGCCATACAACCTGGTTTAAAATATACAATATTTTAAACACAGAGATTCATTGAGTATATGACTTGACAAAATTATAATATTAATAAATAATTTCTAAGTAAGTTTTCAAAAAGAGAACAACTGAAAATGATACTGAAATTCAAATCAATATAAAAGTTTTGTTACTTAAAGTTTTCTTGAAGTTGTTATTGCTGAGATGTAAAGTTAAGTTTTTGCTTGAGATTGTTATTGCTGAATTCAAATGTATAGCAGTAGAGCAAATTTTATTCTTTTAAACTTTCTTCATGCCCATGCCAAGAATAGAGAACATGGTAGATTTCCTTTCCAAATTCCAGAAAATAAGTCTGGCAAGCCTGGAAGCTCAGAAAAATTTTGGAAAGCATACAGACTCTATCACACACAACGGTGGATAAAACATGACTGCGTTCCATAGCTCATTTTTATTGTTCTTTGCCAATTTTCAAATAGTTCCTTTTATAGATATCTGAAATTATTTTTGCATGAACAATTTAAATATTTTTAGAAGACACATGGCTTTTATTAATATTTCTATGCATATTATAATTAGGGCCTTAATTATGTGGAGAAAAGTAAAGGTAAATATATCATATCATCAGTTGTTGAAAAAAATATACTAACAGTCATATAATTAACATTACTTAAAGGATCAATCTAGGATATTTTAGCTATCTTGTTTTGAAGAGCGAAATTATGGTAATATACTGAAACTACTTTAGAAAATAAGAAATATGCAGAATTATTGGGACAATGTATGTTTTAATATTATGCCATTCATGAGAATAACAAAGTTCTGTAAGACTGTTATTGTTTTACTTCTTCAGATAATATTATTTAATTTACAAGTATACACATTTGAGCTAATGTTCTAATATATTTACAGAAACCAAACACATATCATCTTTAAATCAAAGGGCAGTATATTATATTTTTAAAAAGGACCTATTTATCATTGTAAAAATTTAGAAAATGTTGTATGCTGTTCGTTTTAAACACTGATCTTTACGTTACATACACTCTTAAGTGTACTTTCAAGGATTAAAACATGAGAAACATTCTGCATACAAATAACCATTATTTGATATTTTGCATTTAATTCACAAGTTATTTTCCAAGATTTTTCTTCTTTACAATCAATTGATGTTTACCCCAAGACCACAAATTAAAATATTTATCTCTGTTTCTGGATGATTTGATTGTTTCCAGATTTTTGCTATTACAGAAAACAGACAATAGCAATGTGCTGCTAAAAACATATTTAAATAAACAAAAACCAAAAGAGGTTACCGTCAACACTAAGATGTCTTCTTGAAGCAAAATTTCAAATTTTTACATATTTTTATATCTAAATACTGACATAAAATAGGAATATATTGTGTAAGTATAAAAATTCAATAGAAATTACAACTCTAGAAAAATAGTATATCAGTTATAAAACTGGATGTCAAATTTCAAGCACATTCTGATTAAATAATAATAGTGATTAAAATTAGGCCTAATAAAAAAGTTTATAATTTCTAGCATAATAATGAAATGAATAAAAATATAATATAACCAGATTTCCAAATATATGTTTTATATGATCTCCTTACAATTTATTAAATGCAGTATACTGTCAGACTTATTCAGAATATGGAGATATACTTTGAGCTATGTACCAGGTTTGGTCCAGGTAAGTACCCAGTAGGTAGTAATATAATACACATTGATTTGTAATCAAAATCTGTGTTATGTTTTACAAAGAGAAATGCATTTTTTGGACAGCATGATGTCTCCAAAGTTTTGATCTATAATGTTTTTATTGATAAAATACATGCATATTCAACATAGTCAAAACAGTGCAACATAGCATCTTTGTGCAAGCAACACAAGTATTGATCATATCCAGACTGAAGAAAAGGGCATATGATCATAAATGTCTTGAATTATTTTCAAAAGTGGGTTGTAAATTCAGTCAGGCTTAATAACAACGTGTTGATTTTTCCTTCAGAATCACTGAAGGAAATGTGCAAATACTAAATTTAAAATGAAAGATTGGGCACTTGGGTTACATTTACATAATTTTAGACACATAAATTAAGCTGTGAAATTCTTCATCTAGAAACAAAGAATAACTTTTTACATATTTTCAAAGGCAATTTAATAATATTTTGATATATTTGAATGATTTTTGGATGTTTATTAGCCACAGTGGAACTGTATATATTTTTAAGCTCATTTGATTATTTATGATTTTGCTAGATGTAAGAAGGTTATAGAACTTTTATCTTTCAAAGTCATTATTTCATTGAATTATAAGACTCTCACATACAGTTATTTTCCTTAAAATGAGAATGTCTGCAGTTTGTTTCATTTTCACAATGAACTGCAATTATCCTATATCAGAAAAAGAAGATTTTTACTTTGAGATGTCAGATTATTTTTTAAAAAATGGGTTCCAACTGAACACAAGGCTATAATTTAATTTTTGCTGACATCATAAATTATGTTAAGTTCAGCATAAGTGGTTTATGAATAACAGGAGAACAATTAATTTAAATTATATCCTAATGATTTATTTCAACAGAATAAAAGGTTTTTACAAAAGTGTCTTCCACTGAAATTCAAATAATTCATTTTCTTCATAAGAGCAGTAAAGCAGAGTATCTTCCCTACTCAGTAAATTTTTAAAGGAAGATTTATAACATTGTGTTAAAGATATTTCTGGCTGGACACAGTAGCTCATGCCTGTAATCCCAGAACTTTGGGAGGCTGAGGCGGGCAGATCACCTGAGGTCAGAAGTTTGAGACCAGCCGGGCCAACATGGTGAAACTGTGTCTCTACTAAAAAATGCAAAAATTAACTGGGTATGGTGGTGCAATCCTATAATCACAGGTAATCAGGAGGCAGAGGCAGGAGAATTGCTTTAACTGGCGAGGCAGAGGTTGCAGTGAGCTGAGGTCGCATCTATGCACTCCAGCCTGGGTGACAGAGCAAAACTCAGTCTCCTCTCTCTCTCTCTCTCGCTCTCTCTCTCGCTCTCTCTCTCTCTCTCTCTCTCTCTCTATATATATATATATAGCATAATGTGAAGAATTAACTTTCGCATAATTATCATAGGGTCGCAGTTTCTATTTTAAATATGCATTGTCCTTTTGTTAATTTTTTACTATTCAAAAGTCTTCCTAGAATCACAAAATGTTACATAGTGTTCTTTTTCATGCTGTTAATTATAAACTGAAAGCACTATAACACTCATACTGTTTAACCCTGACATTATGATAGATGGTAAGTAGATTACAGAAGACCAAGGAAAAATGAAATAAAATACCATGTTCTAAATGAGGAAGGATCCTTGACTTCTTTAGTGATTATGTTAAATCTATTTGTTCTTAACTTGCAATGAACACTTTTCCATAGGGATTGCATTAATTTCTGAATGTACTTACAACATTGTTTTCTTTGAATGTAACAATTCAGCTATTGCATCAAACTAGAAATCTCACTGTGCCAATGCCTTCTTATAAATATCTTTCAATTTTATACCCTCCTCCTGATTTCCATTTCTACTGCTTTACTTTGATCCATGATATATCTGTCCTAGGCAAATAATAAGTAGTTTATGCTTCATGGTGGCCATTTTTCTTCCTTATATATATATCAGTTTTGCTTAAAATTCATCAATGGAATGAACATCAAAGGATATGAACAGACACTTTACAAAAGAAGACATACGTGAAGCCAACAAACATATGAAAAAATGCTCATCATCACTGGTCATTAGAGAAATGCAAATCAAAACTACATTGAGATACCACCTCACGCCAGTTAGAATGGCGATCATTAAAAAATCTGGAGACAAAAGATGCTGGAGGGGATGTGGAGAAATAGGAAC
>PVKV010029852.1:0-23046 GCA_004027835.1 Alouatta palliata | reverse complement strand
AAAAGAAAGGCAGAGAGGAAAGAATAGTGTATGATGCTGGAGCTGCAAGAGCTTTGGAAAGGACAGGATGAGCCAGGTGCCCTGCTGCACTCCTGTAGTCCCAGCGCTTTGGAGGATCGAGGCAGGAGGATTGCTTGAGTTTGAGGCTGCAGTAAGCTATGATCACCACTGCACTTCAGCCTGGGTGACAGAGTGAGACGCTGTCTCAAAAAAGAAAAAAGAAAGGACAAAAAGCATCATTTGGCATCTGAGATCTGAGGCACAGTGGAAGGGGCAATGGAAATGGAATGGACAGTCCTGGACTTGAGTACTGAACCTGTCTTTGTCAGCTGTGAGCCCTTGGACACATGACCCTTCTAATATGTTTCAACTCTTTAATCCATTTTGAGTTAATTTTTGTGTATGGTGAAAAGAAGTGATCCAGTTTCAATCCTCTGCATATGGCCAGCAGTTTTCACAGCACTGTTTATTGAATAGAGAGTGCTTTCTCCATTATTTTTTATTGTCACTTTGTCAAAGATCAGTCAGGTGGTTATAAGTGTGTGACTTTATTTCTGGTTTCTCTATCCTCTTCCATTTGTCTGTGTGTCTGTTTTTGTACCAGTACCGTGCTGGTATAGTTTGAAGTTAGATAGTGTGATGCCTCTGGCTTGATTCTTTTTGCTTTTTTAATTTTATTTTATTGGCAATTCAGGCTCTTAATTTGTTCCATATAAACTTTAGAATAGTATTTTCTAATTCTGTGAAAAATGATGTTGGTAGTTCTTGAATCTGTAAGTTGCTTTGGGTAATATGACAATCATAACAATCCTAATTCTTCCCATTAATGAGCATAAAATGTTTTTGCATTTATCTGTGTCATCTTTGTTTTTTTTCCACAGTGTCTTGTAATTCTTGTTGTAGAGATCTTTTGCTTCCTTGGTAGGCTGTGTTCCTAGGTGATTTATTATTATAGTGGCTATTATAAATATGATTGCATTCTTAATTTTGTTCTCAGCTAGGACATTATTGATGCATAGAAATACTACTGAGTTTTGCATATTGATCTTGTATACTAAAACTTTATTAAAGTTATCAGTTCTAGAAGCCTTCTAATGGCATCTATGGAGTTTTCTAGGGATAGAATCATATTGTCTGCAAAGAGAGATAGTTTGACTTCCTTTCTTCCTATTTGCATGCCTTTTATATTTTTCTGTTGCCTGAATACCCTGGCTAAGACTTCCAGTACTATGTTAAATATGAGCAGTAGGAGTTGGTATTTTTGTCTTTTTCCAGTTCTCAAGAGCAATGTTTCCAGCTTTTGCCCATTCAGTATGATGTTGGCTGAGGGTTTGTCATAAATGGCTCTTATTATTTTGATGTATGTTCTTTTGATACCTAATTTGTAGAAGGTTTTTATCATGAAAGCGGGTTGAATTTTATCAGAGGCTTTTTCTGTGTCCTTTAGATGATCATGTGGTTTGTGTTGTTAATTCTATGTGGTGAATCATATTTATTGATTTGCGTATGTTAAACCAACCTTTCATCCCAGGACTAAAGCCTACCTGATCATGTAAATTAACTTTTTGATGTGCTGCTGGATTTGGTTTGCTAGTATTTTGATGAGGATTTTTGCATCTATGTTCATCAGAGATGGTGGCCTGAAGTTTCCATTTTTGTCATGTATCTGCCAGGCATTGTTATCAGAATGATGATGGCTTCAGAGAATGAGTAAGGGAGGAGTCACTCCTCAATTTGTTAAAATAATTTCAGTAAGATTGGTACTAGCTTTGTTTTGTACATCTGGTAGAACTCAGCTGTGAATCCATTTGATCCAAGGCTTTCTTTGGTTGATAGTTTTCTTTTTATTACTGATTTAATTCTGGAACTCATTATTAGTCTGTTCAGGATTTTAATTTCTTCCTGGTGCAGTCTTCGGGGACTGTGTGTTCCCAGGATTTATCCAGTTTTTCTAGGTTTTTTAGTCTGTATGCATAGAGGTATTTTCATAATTATGAGGATTTTTTTGTATTTCTGTGGGGTCAGTTGTGATGTCACCTTTGTTGTTGCTGATTTTTTATTTGGATCTTCTCTCTTTTTCTTTTTTAAATCTAGTTAGCCGTTTATTAATTGTATTTAATCTTTCATATAACCAACTTTTGTTTTCCTTGATCTTTTGTGTGGATTTTCACATTTCAGTTTTCTTCAGTTCAGCTCTGATTTTGTTTCTTTTCATGGTTTACTCTGGTGAAGTTGTATAAGAGTTCATGTGCTGAAAGTAAGAAGAGTGACAAATGCGCAGGGAGAGAAGAGACTTCTGGAGGAAATATATTAAGCCTAGGAACAGTCACTGAGGAAAATGGGAATAAAGAATGATCAAAGATGAGGAAGCAAAGGGTAGGTGTAAGCTTGGAGATTGTGGGTTGTTTGTGGCCCCAAACAAATGATTGTATGTTTTTTGTGAGTTTTTGTTTTCTGTTTGTTTGTTTGTTTGCAGTGCTGCTTACCAAATTAAAGGGGCAAAGTTTACATGATGGATGGGAGTTTGGGTTTTCTGAGTTGGGACAAAGGAAGAAAATTGGCACAAGAGTGAAAGTATTAGCGAGAAAATGTTTCTGTTTATTCCACATTCAGTCTAAGTTGATCACCTAAGAAAGCTGAGTCTCTGGTGTTGACAAATAGGTTCTATCATAAATAGGTGATTGACCTTTTAAAAAGAACAAGTTTTCACCCACCTCTGGTTGTAACTGAGGGGCATGAACAAATAGTTTCTAACCAAATTTTATCTCCTGCACTAGTCAACTAGCTCTCTAAGAATCACCATATTGTTGCCATTCCTAATAACAAATGAAAATCAGGCCTCACAATAAACTGTCAAATATATCCATACCCATGGAGACAAGGGACAGAGTATTTGAAACCAGGCCTGTCCCAGAACATCTGGGAAGCTACACCTCCTCCATCTATGAGACTCTGTTTTACACCAAGGGTTTTGAAGACTGTTTCAATGCCCCAAGGCCCAGTGCCGTTCATCCACAGAATGAGGCATATCAAGTGTGCATAAATTCACCAGGGTAAGAGGCAAAATGTGAATGGATAAAGGGTGCTCTGGTTTGCCTTTCAAGGAGGGTTTTCCCATAGGAAGGAAGTCTGCCCATCCCCACCAGCTACAGCTCAACATGGATCTAATTAGGAAAGCCCTAGAGTTTCCGTAGTAACTGCAGGACTTTCAGGGATACTCCACATGCTGTTTGGTTACTAGAGAAACAATAGCAGGGACACTGGGGAAGCTAGGCATGGCAGGTAGCTGCTGTTTGCAAGGTCCATGTCCTATAGGAAGACTATTCTGGCTCCTGGGCTCTCAGTTTAGCATATTTTACCATCCCTGAAATCATCAGTTATGAGCAACAACAAATAAAGATTTCTGATTTTAGCAGGAAGCCGGAAAAGCATTTTCTCCTTAATCATCCCTCCTCTCAGTCAGATTTGTGTGTGAGTGAAAATAATTAGTAATAATAATCATAAAATAACTTTAAAAAGGTGATTTTTCACTTTACAAGATGAAGGTTGCCTCCTGTGATGTGGGGCACTCGAGGGGCATCTGATTAGAGAGGCCCATTGGGGAAGAGCTTTACAAAGTTTGAGAAATGTCTCCTGTTATTTGTGAAGCAATACAGGAAAATTTCTCAGACTGAAACAAGAAAAGCAATTAGTATTCTGTTCAGAAACAAAGAGACATCTGGGCAAAATATGCTAGAATATCCACAAGGGGCAGGTACTGTATATGAGAAATATATTTCAGCTGTATACATTTCCCCTATTCACCCACAGTTCAAAAGCCCCAGATAGCTTCAAGTAGAATTATTCACCACCATCTAAGGAAAGGACAGATGCAGTAAGAACTGATTTCCAGCTTTCTCAAGGGCACAAGGAAAAATATGTGCTGTAGACCCTACTTAGAATATTTACAGACAATTTAATAAGGTTTTGGGGACTCTGAACCTCACAAATTAAGAATCTCCTTATTTTGCAGAAAAGGAAAGTGAGGTCCAAGTACATTAGTAACTTATCCAAGTTACAGAACAGGTAACTGAGACAGCAGTTGGACCCACATTATCTGACAATATTAATTACTGAACACTACATGTGTCTTCTATCACATATATATTATTAAATTCTCAGAAACATCCAGCTAAGTGTGTATCACAATCTCTACTTTACAGAAAAGGGAATAGACTCAGAGAAGCATTCATTACCCAAGGTCACAAAAATGATAAGTGGTAGAAAGTAGATTCAAACCCAGGCCCATCTGACATTAAAATCCAAGCACTTTTTAGTATCTTATCCAGCACCTCTCACTTCAGAGTCTGGATGACTTTCATGAAATGATAGGAAGGTCCCTGGCTGGTTAGATGTTCATGATGGAGGAGAAGAAGCTAAATTATGTAAGCAAGAATTTGAATATTATCCTAAAGCCCTAGCTCTCTCTACTTTTCTGCCCTAGTTGAAGAATTATAAGTAATAAACGTCTACCCTGTCCCTCTTCTGATACAAGTTTCCCTCCCTATGCCTGACCCTGCGTGAACTTCTACCAGGCACAGGCCTAGTACATAGAAAACATTTGCTAAGGTTCAGACCACGCCACTCTTTGCCTTTACCGTTGAATGCTGTTTTCCTACTTCGAGCCCTAATTCTAGCTCCAAAACCCGTCACCCCCTTACAAATTATTTACCATCTGTTTCCCCCACCAATTATTTTAATCTCCAAGCTTATGTACCGTTACAGGATTTTTTTTGTATTTTTTTTTTTTTTTTTTTTTACTATTTTATTAAACAGTATCACCAGAGATAACCTGTACTGCCTCTTTCCTTGCCTAAACTTCATTCTCCACTAAATTAGCAAGGAGGCTTTATGTAATTCACTGATTCGGAGAAGGAAGATTTTTGTTCAGATGAGCCTTGAACAAAACCTAACTTGAAGTAGGATTGAGATGTATTACCTGCTAATGTTATATAGTCAAATTTATTTTAAGAATTTTGTGTTATCAATTTTTATCTCTTGTTCTAGGAAACCAGTTGTCACCAGTGCTTGTGAGGCTATTCTTCCTAAGTTCAGTAGTTGATATTATGATTGGTGTTAGAGATTCCCTCCTAGATATTCATGATGGGGAGAATATTAACAATAACAGATCGTAGCTCCTATAGACACCTTTGTTGCTTTCTACTGGGTTCATTCATGCATTTGTAGTCAACTCTATAATAATATTTTTAAAAGACTGTTTAAAATGAAAGGAAAATAATTCAAAGTCAAAGTTAAAAGAAAAAAATGTGATATAAAACTACATATAGTCTATGACCACACTCAAAAATATTTTCACACAAGTACATAAAAATAAAATAGAAGTGTACATGTCAACATGTTAACAGTAGTATTGTCTGGGTGTGGAGATTCAAGTCGTTTTTATTTCTTCATACTTTTCCAAATTCGTAATTTTTTTTTTTTTACACAGAACATGGTTAAAAAATAGAAAAAGGAACAATTGATGCTATTTTGAGAATCAAGTAACAATGGGAACAACAATTTCTTTCCTCCTTTGCCTCTTAGGACAGAATTGAAATACTGGAAATTTCCAATGGTGGGCAAAGTGCAATAGGAAAATAACAATGAACATCAAAAATAAAAGAATTACAGAAATATAAATCAGTAATAAAGTATAGCAGTTTTGCTCTCAGGACTGTCCAGCCCTGCCTTGTTTGCTACTGTCTGGCAATATTTATGTTCTATCCCCATGTGACCAATAGCTCTTTACATTTCCCTACCTTGATTTTATACTTCCCAGCAAGAAGCCTACCTCCAAATGAAGGATTCAGGCAAGTGAATTCCCCCGTTCAGGACCCTCTCTGTGAAACCTTCCGTTTCTTCAAGGTCGATACCATGAGAAGTGAACCTTAGTGTACTCGGCTCCTGGACTTTTGCTTCACTTTTACTTCCTAGTTGGAAGATGTTTCATATCTGCCATTTTACCATTCAAGTAAAACCCTGCCCTTACCTACTGATTTAATAATAGAATGATACTTTGATTGTGAAATAACCACCATATTCATATCCAGAAAAAATATTTGTTAATATCAACTATGTACTTGGGTTACAGTGGAGAGCAAAACAGAGTCCTTACCTACAAGGAGTTAATATAATGTAGAAAAACCACAATATAATACTGCAGCTTTCAAACTTTTTACTGTGAAAAATACAGTTTACACCAAATTTCAGTACATGCGCATACACACACACGCACACACACACACACACACACACGTATCAAGACTGCAATAAAAGTTTCACAAGACAATGCTGACTCTTACTATGTGTGATACTCAGATATTTTTTGGTAATTTTATGAGGCAAAAATAAGTAATGGCCAGGTGAGATGGCTCACACCTATAATCCCAGCACCTTGGGAGGAGGAGGCATGAGGATTGCTGGAGCCCAGGAGCTCAAGATCGGCCTGAGCAACATAGTGAGACCCCATCTGTACAAAAAAATAAACAAAAATTAGGTGGCTATGGTGATGCACACCAGTGGTCTTAGCTACTCAGGAGGCCGAAGTGGGAGGATTCCTTGAACCCTGGAGGTCTGGGCTTAACCAAGTTGTGATCACACCACTGCCTTCCAGCCTGGGCCACAAAGTGAGACCTGCCTCAAAAAAAGAAAATCGCAAAAATAAGTCACAAACCGAGTGTTGGAAAAACTCTTGTGTAGTAGAAAGAATAGATGATTTGAAGTCAAAAAGATCTGAGTTAAATTACCAAGTCTACCATTTTTGTCCTGGCAGATTATTTACATTTTTCTGAGTCTCAGTCTCCTTATCTATAAAATCAATATGATGGCACCTATTTCAAAGGGTAGTTCTAAGGATTAACTGTTATAATATTTTTGAAGTTCTTAGCACATGCCTGGTCCATAGAAAACATTTGCTAAATGACAGCCATTATTATTATGATTAGTGCTGTTTCTATTTAGGCATTATTATGGTATGTAATTCCCTTACTTGTGATGTAATAGAAAATTAGGTGCTCAGAAAACACATAGTGATAGTCTGGTGTATAGGTGATAATTCTTATGTTAGGTCTATGCTACTTAGACAGAGGACAGAGCAAATGGATTGTGAAAACAAGCTCTGATCCTTCCAAGGGAAGTAAATGTAAAGGAATCAGGCAGGCATCTCGTATCTACAGAAATATCCCGTCATGCTTTCCTTTTTTCTGTTGGTTTAAGATAATGTGGACAATCTAGTGTAAGTGTATGAATTTTTAAAAAGGGTTATAAAAAAGGAAAAAGATAAAGGATATGTAGTCAATGAGGAGGGTTTAACTTAACTAGTTTTTGAGGTTGGTCTTTGAAAGCTGTCTTAAGAAAAGACTGGCTGATTCATAAAAATTATTGAAACTCTAGTGTTCAAAAAAACCTTTTAATCTGGGAGTCATGATGATTTGAGCATATAGGGACACTATTTGAAAGGGGAAGAGAAAGTCCTGCTAGAGAAATTACCTGGCAACATATAGAAACAATTATTTGATGAAAATACATAATTTTCAGTCTAATATTGTGAGAGACCACACTGCTCTAACTCATGTAACTCAGTGAATCTCATGTACTTGCAGAACAGCACCTGTGACTGATTTCTCTCCAGTAAGAGATGGTGGAGATGGGCTCTGTGTCTGTTAATTGACCATCTGATATTTCAATATAAAAGTGATCATTAGAAATCCTTTCAAACTACTTACAATTCAAGATAAGCATTAGCATGTATTTCTCTGTTTCATAAAAACTTATTAACCAAGAAAAAGAGGAAGAAGAGAGAAAGGATAGAATAAAGAATGCCCCCCCAACCTTTTTAGAGTTATCCAAAGCATTTATGTTAGCCTGAGTGTGATAAATGGCTGTGTCACCTCAGTGAGAGAGAAAATCTCTGACCTTACAATGCTTGGATAAACCATTAGGGAAAATTATGAAAAAGCAAACTTCAGTACTAAAGCAAGAATTATCCCTTTTTGGATCTCAAATTCTCTGTCACCTATTTTTCCATTCCTCACCCTCTCTCTTTTCACTCTTTATTAGCTTTTCAAAACCATAATCTGGATGAATATGAATTCCTGCATGCTGATTTCTGTAATTTGATAAATGATCCAAAAATTAAGTCTCTCATTATGGCCAGACTTGTGAATAGTGAGATGCCTTGGAAAGTCGGATAGGCAGGCATGCTTCTGGTATTGGCTTAACCAACTGGCAGGTTCCATAAAGTATGTTCTGTGGCTAGCAATTCTACAAACAGAGTAACAGCACTGAAGTTTATTGCCATTGAAATTTGAACTTACAAGAAGGGTCAGGCAGATTAACTCCAGATCCCTCATTTTCAGTGAAATTTAAGTGTCCAGAAGACAAAGGACTTTGTCAAATGTCACAAAGCTAGCTGATGCTAGCTAGGCCTCCTGATGTCTGGTCTATTGCACCTCCCAGAAGGTCATGGTGTCAGACCTATAGAAGAAGTCTTCTTGTTGAATGGATTTAAATGAATCTGAATAAACTTTTCTGTGACATTTTATGATGACTAAGAAATTACTGATTATTTAGATGTACATAGTCCTTTGCTAGTAGAAACTGAAAGAAAAACAAAAACCCACAAAATTATCTTAATATGGGAAAAAAGTCATTGGAAAACAATATGTGCATATAGATTCTGTGTCCATGAAGGGAGAAGCACAGTTCCAGAGACTTTAATTTTCAAGCAAATTAACTGATATTTTCATGTGACTGGGTTAAAATGAAAACAAATCATGATTTATGGATTGTATCTAAAGTCAAAAAAGATTTTTAGTGTCACTCTGTATGTTTGTGAGAACCTAACTCCTGCATATTTATCAAGCATACAGAAGAGATCCGTTCTACTTTTTCCTTTTTAATATTGTAACAGTTTTATTGGTGTACATTATATCATTATTTCTATCTTGGTTGAAGAAGATGGAGGAAAATGTGCAGAGATATGAAAGGGAAAATCAGGGGCAGTGTGGAGAACTGGAAATGAAATAAGAATAAAAAAAAGTGAAAAGATATGGGTAAGAGAAGGGTAAGATTCAAGTTCGGTTTCTGAAGACATTTATGTCCTGTTTTATAAAATCATCATGTGACTCTCCTAATAAAAAGAAGAAACAAGAAATGTTTTATAAGCTTACATTTCCTATCCAATAAAGTAGCTATTTACAATCTGTTAACAACCTACTTTTCCAAATTTCCAGTCACTCTGCCTGAATACTGTGCTCTAGTTAAAATCTTATTCGTCATTTGCCAAATATGCCATTCATTTTTATATCTTTCTGTGTATTCTTACAACTGTATATTCAACCTGCAATGTCGTTCTCTTGTCTGCAAACAGTTTTTTCTTCAAAACATAGACCATTATTCATTTTCACCAGCCAGAATTAGTCTCAGCTTAATCTATGTTCCCACAACATTGTGTCCATACATTTTATAATACTTGCCATCTTTTTTAAAGTTATTTATTGATGAGTTTATTTCCTTTGATAGAATGAGTTCCTTAAAGTTAGGGATGTGTGGTTATCTATATTTGTGGTTGTAGTATGTACCTGACAAGTGGGTAGTATATGTTTATTGAAATGAGTTTTCATTTATTATTGTATTTCCTGTAAGAGAGTAAGGACCAGATTGAAAGTGGAACCTGGTTCTCTATTGAACTGCATGAATCCCTCAGCTTTCCAGCTCTTTTTCAGAGCACTTCCTCACCTACCCCAGCTGGAGCAGTCATGCTCTAGTGACTCCAGATGGTTGGCAGGAGCCTTGGGCAGCTGGGTGGGGAATGTACCTTCCATCTGATTGCACTCACCATGGGTGGACAGGTGCCCTCTGTCAGGATGGCTGTAACCAGAAGCCAAATGGGTGGCTCACTGAGGTAAAGGTAGCAAACAGAAATTGCTTTGGTTCCAATTCCAACACTGACCTTAAGCTTAGAAGATACTATGTCACTAACCTTGAAATAACTGGCCCTTTCCTATGCAGGTCATTTCCATTATCATTGCCTAAGGGCTTGGCCTCTTCCTCAGACCTTTTTCTCCTCAATTCCATGTCCAGCTTGAGAAATAAGCCATCAATAACTACAATGTCTTATTTTGTAGGTTACCTGGAAGGCTACCAAATTCTCCTCAGGTGGTAGATGTTTCTAATGCCACAGGGAATTACAGGTAAACAAAGGAGGTGGATAGGCCAACTTCATCCGACTCGGGAGCGCTATCCTAGAGGGGCTGACCAAGCTCTTCCAAGCTGGAGCTTTCCCAGATGTATCTGACACTTTTTACCATTTCCAAGCTGCCAACATTTGTCTCTGGATATTGCAGTAGCCTCTTAACTGGTTTCCCAGCTTCTGCCTTTGTATGTCTGTATTTCCTTCATGACAAAGTGTTGTTGTTAACAGAAGTCAGCTCAGGTCACTCACTGCACAGAATCTTTCAATGGCTTTCTATTTACTTCTGAGTAGGTCTTAAAATCCTTATAATGACCTACACGGCTTCATGTAGCTTAGTCCTCACTACCACTCTGACTGCGTTTTCTGTTATTCTCTTCCTCCCTCCCTGCTCCTGTCATGCTGACTTCCCTGTTCTCCTCAAACATTCCAGTCAGTCTCCTGTCTCAGGGCCTTTGTGCTGGCTATTCACTTTTGCTTGAGTTTCTCCCCCAGCCCTCCCTTAGATAACTATACCACCAACACTTCACCTACTTCAAGCCTCTCCTGACCGCCATTTATAAAATCAAAGCACTTTTCCCAACAATGCCGTTCATCACTCTTCCCACCTTGTTTTTGCTTGTAATACTTATGTTACAAGCCAATGCGCATAGTTTGTGGACTTATTATGTAATGTCTGTGGCTTCCCTGTAGAATGCATGCTCCAGGAGGGCAGAATTATTTGTGTTTTGTTCATTGCTGTATCCTATCTCTAGTACCAGACTGCACCTAGTAAGCAATACCTTTTGAATGAATACAAGGTGTTGAAGAGATTAATCACAGTGCCTGCTGTACACACAATCCTCTTTCAGTGAACAAAGCAGCATTCGTAGTCAATTGCTATGATAAACCTTTTTTTTTTCCTTCAGCAGTTACATGTTCTGTACCATATAACTCTGTAGTTTCACCCTTGTATGACTTTACCATAGATGATTGAACCAAGAATGAATACATGACAAAAGGTCAGTCAGCTCATAGACCGCTCAGTGATCTGGATAAAAAAACTGTAACCTAACAAGGGTGAAGTGATTAGCTAGGTTGATTAGAGTCTCTCTCCTAGGAATCTGGGCCAGAAAATAAGAGGAAAGTTACTCAGATGGAGGTGAGAGGGAATGAAAAGAGAGAGAAAGAAAAAAAAAATAGCTAGCTCCCAAGAATGTCAATGCCCAAGAGTTAAGGGTAAGGAACCCTTGCTACTGAAGGAACAACACAGCTGTAAAGAGTTTCTGAGGATCCCTGAGATTCCTACCTTTCCTATGTTTGACCTCATAATAAGTCCTTATAAATAGAAGAATTTGAAAAGTCTCTATTCTTTGCTTAAATAAAGCAACCTAAAGTTACCTGGCTGCACCTTTGCCTTATTGTCAAAATACTGCTCCAGCTGAGGCAGAAGGATCTTCCAGATTTAAATTTCTTAATAATATCACGGAAAAATTATTGACACTTATTGTGTGTCAGGCACTGTGCTAATCACTTCCCACATGATTTTACACAATTGCTTTTATAGTAACACTAGGAGATATATGCACAAAAGTATTTTAAAATCCATTAAATGTTGTATAAATATCCAAGTCACTGTTTTCTCACAACTGGACCACTAATCGGCCTTCAAATCGGTCTCCCTGATTCCATTCTCTGTATAGAAGACATATCAAGAAGAATAATTTTTAATGAGAATAATCAAATTATGCGAATCCTTTGCTCAAAACCACCCCATGGATTTTCATCCCATGTAGAATTAAATTCAGGCTCCCTAGTTAGCCATAAGGCCTTTAGTCTTCTAGATCCTGCCCACGTTTCTACCTCGTCTCCTCTCAATCCCTTCTTATTCCCTAGCTTCAGCCTCCCTACCTCCTGGAGCTTCTTGAGTCTGCCTCAGTCCTCATACACCAGCTGATCCCTCTGTCTAGCTGCTGCTTCCCAGGATTCAGGCTGCTAAGGCAAATGCTACCTTCTTAGAGGAGCTTCTCTAGTTATTCTCTATACCTGCGTTGTCCAGTATAGTAGGCACCAGCCACACGTGGCTATAAGCCTGTTAAAGGTGACTAGGCTAAGTTGAAAAAGGGCTGCAAGTGTAAGCAAAAAATATACACTGCATTTTAAACACCTAGTATGAAAAAGAAATACAAAATATATCATCAATATTAAATGTTGAAATTATGATATTGGGATATAGTGAGTTAAATAAAATATAATCTTAAAATTAATAATTGAATTTACTTTTTAAACTTTTTTTTTTTTAAGAGCTGAAGTCTGCTCTCTGTTGCCTAGGCTGGAGTATAGGGTTGCAATCATGGCTCACTATAGCCTCCACTTCCTAGGGTCAAGCTATCCTCCCACCTCAGCCTCCAAAGTAGCTGGGACTATAGGCACATGGTATCATGCCTGGGTAATTTTTTTTTGTATTTTATAGAGATGACAAAAAATATTTGTTGGCCAGACTGGCCACAAACTCCTGGACTCAGGTGATTTTTCTGCCTTGGCTTCTCAAAGTGCTAAGATTACAGGCGTGAACCATCGTGCCTAGCCTAAAATTTTTATTGGGCTACTAGAACATTCAAAATTACATATGTGGCTTGTACTGTATTTCTATTGGACAGTACTGATCTATACCATTATTCTGTTTATTTTCTTCTTAGCTTGTATGACTCTGAACTTACTGCCTGTGTGCTTATTTCCTGATGCCACCACAAAAATTAAAGCTTCAGGAAGGCTGAGACTTTGCTGTGTTCCCTACTATACATCAAGCACTAGAATAATGACTGGCAGATAGTGCATGCCAAGTAAGATTCATGGAAGATTAAGGTATAAAGCAATAGGGACTTTTTTGTTATTGACTCCGTTCTCCTTTTAGTGGATTCTGTTCAATTGAGCTCTAGTGCCTTCGGACCAAGATTAATTCCTACATATGATGTCGTCACTATTTATATAGACCAAGGATCAGCAAACTTTTTGTGTAAAAAGCCGGTTAATTATTTTAGGCTTGCTGGGCAGTTTCTGTGGCACCTACTCAGATCTGCAGCTGTAGACTGAAAGCAGCCATAGACAATATGTAAACAAGTGAGTATGGATGTCATCCAATGAAACTTTGCAAAAACAGGTGGTGGGTTAGATTTGGCTGTGGGCAATAAATTTGCTGGCTCTTGATACATACAATCTAAAGATAACATTTTAACTGTAGAACTGTTGAATTAATATGCACATACAGATTTTGTACCATAAAGTGTCATGGTAAGAACAGACATGAATAAAATATGTCCTCAGTTCTCAAGGGATTACATATTAGCTGCAGATACTAGACATGTAAATATGTATATAGAATTCTTAATAAATATATAAATATTAAGGCCATATTAGAAAACCTTCTAATAAGGGTTATGACTCCTTTCCTAACCTGATCTACTGGAAATATTGAGTTGGATGTAGAGAAGTTATAGACCTTGAACATTCAAACAGCAAAAGATATTCCTTAAACTTAAGTACTAGGAAAATAAAGACATTTTATTCTCCAGAACAATAGTTGAAGAAGCCTTGAGTTCTGCTGATATCTTTTGAACAGACGGAATCTTTGTGCATACAACACAATCAGAAATTCTTTAAGATGTTTAGTATAAAATTTTAAGTTTTAAAGAAAAATTTCTTCCCCAAACATCTATGTCTGACCATGTATGCTTTCCATATGGCCAATTTAATATTTCTTTACAAAACATGGAGTAGGAAAGGCAAAAATAATACCATTTGAATTTGACTGGCTGAATGAGCTGAGTAAAACAGGTTGTAAGATTATGATTTGAATAATTTATGGTTAGATATCAGGGAATTATGATGTTTCTCCAGGTCCTCTAACATGTAAAATTATCCCAAATTTTCTAGTACGTACAAATGAATACGAGTACATTCCAAATGAAACTACAGATTCTCTAAATACCAGGGAAGATACCACTTTTTAGAGCCAATAGTTCCTTTCATAGAGTTATTGAATTAGTCACCTAATTATTGAAAAAGTCACCTACGTCCAGGTAAAATATTACCTAACCTCGTGGTTTGAGTTTCCAGGGTGCACCCCTTCCTTCAGAAGAAGGGAAGAGAAACAAAAATGCTGCCTACAGTCAACTTTACTGTTACCCACATTTGCTCTCATTGTCTGTTACTGTGCAAGGTCTGCCCCTCTCTCCTTTTATCTCTGAGCTGTGCCCTTTTATTATCCATCTAGCTGCTGATGAAACATCATTCCTGTAGTTTTTCCAGGGAAGAAAGGTGATTACCAGCTGAATGACAATTGAGTTAAACAAGTCTGCATTGGAGAGCCAGCTGCTGAAATTTGACATTAGAACTACTACTTACAGTGGCATTTCTGGAGAGGAACTTACATATAATCGTTGAACTCACTTCCTTTGGTACATTTCCATGCAAGAAGGACAAGGGGACAAAAAGCAGGGAGGGAGTGCTATAAATAGATAATATTTGTATAGTGCTTTACAGTTTTCAAAGTACTTGATATACATTATCATATATGATTTGCATAAAGTATCGTGAGGAGGTACTTGCATTCACATTTAAGTGAACTGCCACACATCATCATTCAGTTACACTGAATATTCTGGTAGAATGACCAGAATGGAAGATTAAGGTAGAAAATCAATGGACAAAATACAGAACAGTAAGTATGACTTAAGGCAAGTGACGTACACCAAAGCCATGTAACTAGCTGGAGAGGGAGCTGGGAGCAGAATCAAGAGCTATACTTTTAAGATTCTGTCCTGTAAACTTTTCTCTCTAGAATTTAGGACTAAATTCTTGGAGTAGAGAAAAACTAGGCAGATTTGAATATGTAAGCAGGGGAAAGATTACAATCAGCACTAAGAACGTATTCCTTATTCAGTTATCCTGCTCATGCAACAGGACCTAATTCTCCACATGGCATTATTTCTGATCATGCATTCTGTTTCTTAGGAAAAAAAAAAAAAAAAAACTTGAAGTGAAAACCACAAGAATTTGTGAAAGTCCTGCCTTTCTTACTGCTACCTAATCACCATTTTAGATTTTGGCAGAAGGAAAGAAAGAAAAGTAGAGAAATCTGAGAAAAGGAGAAAAAGAGTGGAGACATCCTGGTGGTAAAAGCCTGCTCAGTTTGGTTATAGCTCGAAAGACAGACCAGGTTCCTCTTTCTGAAATCTATTTTTTTTTTTTTTTTTTTTTGAGACAGAGTCTGTCTCTGTCACCAGGCTGGAGTACAGTGGCACGATCTCAGCTCACTGCAGCTTCCACCTCCACGGTTCAAGCAATTCCCCTGCCTCAGCCTCCCTAGTAGCTGGGACTACAGGCGTGCGTTTACTTTTTAAATTTTCTTTTCTCCCACTCTTTTCATCTATTGCATGTTTTCCCTCTTTTACACCTTGTGTCTTATATGTGCCAAGGACTGCACAGACGCTTTTAACACCCTTCGCAAGCTGTTCTCCCCACCCCACCTGGCACCCCACACCTGGCTGGGGTAAAGGATGGGGAGAAATTAGGACTATGATTTTATTGAGTTCACACTAATACCTAACTTGAAAATCACAAGATTTGACTAGGCAAGGAGTCTGCACTCTTACCATTTTGCTGCTTGAGATAAGAGAGGCTCAGAGCTAGAAGGGATCTGAGAGAGACTTCAGCAGCCTTCTCTTAGAACACTGGGAGAAAAAAAACAATCTTTCCGTTTCAGGTCATTCTTTCTCCTTCTCCCTACATCCTACACAAAGTCCTTGTCCAAGAAAGTAATCAGGTCTTTACAAGACGTAATTTCAAAGCTTCTGTGGGGTCTTTGTGTAGCGAGGTGAACAGCCATTAAGAAGTACGTGGATCGGCAAAGAGTCCTACTCCTCACCCTGGCAGGCCCAAGGGGGCACAGTGTTCCAGGGAGAGGTATGAATGAGTGAAGTTAATGCTGCTTTACTTGAGAATGGAAAATATCAGTATGGCAGTAGGAGCTAAAGCCTTACACAGAGGTTACTTAGGAAAATATTTCTCTTCCACCTTTAGTTTTAGGTGATTGCTTCTGAAGCTAAGGATTTCTAAGGACTGCCTGATAAAGGTTTGGTATACCTAAGTAATAATAATGTAAAAACTGACCCAAGATGCTTTAAAAGGTAAAATAAAACATTATGTAGATATTAAAGTTTATTTAATGCTATTTAATGCATGAGAAGTATTTAACAGTAAAAATGTATTTATTGAGAGCCTACTCTGCCAGGCACAGTCCTAAGTGCACAGGATATAGTTGTGGACAAAACAGTTCCTGTTTGTGGAGCTTAGTGGGGTATTTACTAAGGGACTAAGTAAGGAGTGTGAGAGAAAGAGTGTTGTAAACTGATCTAAATCAATCTGGTCATGTGCAACATTTAGTTTATTCCTGATAGCTAATTATAGCTGCACAAGAAGTCTGAAGTTGTGAGGGAGAGCTATTTCCACACAACCTCATGATAAAACGTCTGATTATAGTAAGCAAAATCTCAGACCCAATTTTGTGACGTACAGAGCTATTTACTGACCACATATTTTTTGGCAACAGGCACAAAATATTTTATAGACTCACCTAGACATACTTAATGAGGTCAAGCTCTCACATGCTGTAAGAAAAATGAACTCTAGGCAGACCAGGCAACTTTTCCAAGACAGGAGACAGGATCCTATGTGCTGTAGTCAGAATCATGCAATCAGAAATTCTAAATTACTGGCTGGATATAAATGGTTAGGAATCCAACCTCATGAGACCCATCCCTAAGAACTGCAGAATATAGGAGCTTAATATTTGCACACAGGGTGGGGAAAATCTCTAAGCTATTCAAGCCTATCCTTGAATCCTAAAGACTTTAGTTTTACACACACACACACACACACACACACACACACACACACACACACCAGCCCACTTCTAACATCCATCATGCTAATTAATAGGTTGCTAGTTTAACAAATAAAAATCAAATTTGACATCCAGTATGCTAATCAGCAAATGCTGGTTACCTAGTGAGACAGAGATAACAGAAGGGCTTGTGGTGGCCACTTTTGGAGTGACATTCTGGCTGATAAAATACTGACTGACTATCTCAAAACTGGGAATTTTTCATAGTATTTTAGCTAACTATCCCACAAATTTAAGCTTAATATTACTAGAATATTTATACTATCTTACTGATTATACTAAATATTCTAAAGTAAATTATAGATGTCAAAATAGGTAGAGGAGAGGCTACTGAGAAGACTAAAGTTTTGGCCCGAGTAATGGAATAGAGTTGCAACTTACCCAAAAGGTACAAATCCTGGGAGCTATAGGTTTAGGGAGAAAATCAGGAGCTCATTTTGACATTTCAAGTTTGAAATGACTATATCAAGTGAGAATGTTGAGAAGGATGTTAAAATATTGGAGTCTGGTGCTCATAAGAAAAATAGGACTAGACACAGGAATTTGGGAATTATCAAGTGTTTTATGGTAATTAGTCATAAAATTGAGGAAACCACTGGAGGAGTGATGTAAACAGAATAAAGGAGAGGGTCTGGGAATGACCTCTGGGGGCACTTTGATCAGTACAATAACGATGATGGTGATGATGATGGTCGTGAGGGGGATAATAAAAGCCAACACCACAGAGTACTTACCTTGTGCTGGACTTGTTTTAAGTAATTTAAATGTATTCATTCATTTAACCCTCAAAACAATCCTATGAATCAGATACTGTTATTAATCCCACTTTATATATGAGGAGATTCAGAAAATGTAAGTAATTTCCACAAAGTCACTGCTAATAAGATAGGGGAACCCACAAAGGAGACAGAAAGGGAGCCGCTAGTAAAGAAGGAGGGCCAAGACAGACTCTGAAAAGGAGGGAAAAATCTAGTGTCAAGTGTCTTAGGTCAAGTTAATGCAATTTAGAGGCATAGCCATTGGGAACATTCCTAAGATCAGTGTAGGGTGATAGAAGCCTAACTGGAGTTGAAACAAGAAAGAACTGGGGGAACAAAAATAGAGATCCAAAGCATAAACATCTGTTTTTAAGGAGTTTTTCTGTAAAGGAAGGTAAAAAAATAAGGTAGTGCATAAAGATGTGTGTGGTATACTTGCATACTCATGTGAGTGACTAAATAGAGTGAAACATTTTCATAGCAAAGGAGAGAAGGTAAAAGATGGAAGAGGAGTGCTATTTTAGATGCAGAAATTTAGTTTAGATAGGGGTTGGGAAAGTTTATGCATTTAATGATTGGGGAGATAAAATATTATATAGGGACATATACAGATTACTTGGCACATTTAGTGGTAGGAGTGTGGAAGTTCTCATCTGATTGCTTTTATCTTCTCAGTGAGATAAAAAGGAATGTCATCAGATGACAATGAGAGAGAAGTTGTGGTGGTTTGAGAAATATGAAGGGAGTGTAAGATAGTAATTTAGAAGACTGAAAAGTGAACTGACTAGAGAAATGTAGAAGTTGAGCCAAGTGGTCCTAACAGTCTGCTTGGGGCTATTGGTCAAGAATTAAAAGGAAGATGTGGTTTGAAATTACACGCCATGTTAAAAGTGGAGCTTTGTCAAAAAACCTAGATGCAATAGATGTAGTAAGCCAAAGTGGTGGGCCAGAGCAAAATGCAAATAGCAAAACAGGTGGCTATAATGTATGCATGTTTTCAGTGGGACAGGTGTGGTCTACAGTGGAAAAACATCACCTTGTAGATGTTTTATGTTCTGCTCAAGAAGAGAACCTAGAAACTCAATGAGGGTTCAACAGAGCCTTTCTAGGTGTGGAGTGGATCACTAGTGAACCATGGAATGAGGGGAGAAAGGCCACTTCAAGGAAAGTTCTGTTGATGTCCCTAGAGTTACAGCGGAAAGGGCCCACACAGGGAAGTGCTACTTACGAAAAAATGTAAGAGTCCGTCCGTCTTTGCTCATCTGCCCACAAAGAGCCCTAGACTAGAAGACAACTGCACTGCCCAGGTAGGACTGGCATCCTTTGCTACAGTCTTCTCTCTCCAGAGTGGTTAAAACAGCAATTATCTAACTGGGACAGGAGAGGAAATACTAAGCAAGGAAAGAAAAAAGAAGGGCCAACTAACTCCCCTATGTAAGTAGCCAGCGTACAGGATGCCTATTGTGGAGAGGAGATTTGTCATGAAATCAATATTAGAGTTCAGTGACTTACTTAGGAACTGAGGTAGTGTCTGTAAACCAAAGTAACCAAAGTGCTCTCTATTAGTAAACAGTAAGCATAAAAGTCACAGTACTAGCCTTCCAGCTCCCTGTTGTTTTTAACTCAGAGTCAGGAAGAGGTTTTTCCTACTCAACAAATTTTAAAGTCATAGTAAAAGATTAAAACACATGTAACAGAAAACCAAATATTGCCTGTTCTCATTTATAAGTGGGAGATAAACCTTGGGTACACATGCACATCAATATGGAAATAATAGATATTTTATTAATTATCTATTAATAAATAGATAATATTTATTAATTGATTATAAATAATAGCTATTATTTATAATCTATTAATAAATATCTATTAATAGATAATAAATAGCTATTATTTATGATAAGTAATAGCTATTTATATATTTATTATAATAAATAATAATAAAATAATAAATATAAATAGCTATTATAATAAATAGCTATAATAAATAATATAATAAATAATAGCTATTATTTATTATCTATTAATAAATAGATAATTGGGAACTCCTAGAGGAGGGAGGAAGAAAGACTGAGGGAGCCGGGGAAAACTTTTTATTGACTACTATTTTCACTGTCTGGATGACAGGATCTATAGAAGCCCAAACCTCAGCATCACGCAATATACCCTTGTAACAAACCTGCACATGCACCCTCGAATCTAAAATAAAAATGGAAATTCATGAACTCTGAAAAGTGTTTCTGTACATTATTACTGCAGTATTTTTATGTAGCTCTAAAATATTACAAATAATGGCTTTTTGATCTCGTTAAGTGAGAAAAGTCAGGTAATAACAAAAAGTAAACTTTTGGTGATTAAAATGTTTTCATCATCGATCAGTTTTGTAAAATGAAAAATATTAGTAACAACCTTGACATTAAAAGAAAAATTAAATATTTTGGCCCAAAGTGGTAGTCACACCATTTATCATCAGTTCAACCACTGAAACAAGCCACTACTGCAGAGCTAGAAACGCACAAAGACTAGGCCTCTAGTGTACTCTTTGAAATGATCTGTACTGCCATGTTGAAAAATAGGGTAAAATTTGATCATATTCACAATTCACTATTTCTTTCAATAGTGAATTGGGATAATGAGTCGTATATTGGCCAATAAGTAGTCTCTGGTGATAGTGTTGTATGAATTAGGCTTCAAATGTATTTTCTTTTTTATTCCATATCTGTTTTCTGTTGGTATTGATCACAATATGTCATTTTCAGTTTATATCATGTCTTATAATCAAAAACCTTGTCTTGTCTATACATGATGGCTCCTTAGTAATTAACAAAATTGTCATCTAATATTTCTCCCTCATATTGGTACTAGATACATGTTAAGAGCTGTTTCATACTCTTCACACCTGTCATTTCATCCCTACATAAAACTCAATAGCTGCCTCCAGATATAAAAAACAGGACTTGATCTTTCACTTTGTGCCACTGATGTCCAAACAGTGTCATTCAACTCCACAATCGCTAGTGGTTGATTTTGAGTTAGTGCTGAGGAATCCCTTTGTTATTAATATTTCATAAGTTTTATGATAAGAGCCTGAGCACCATATGGAGTACTCACCATATGAGTGTAACTTTGAATAATAGCTCTAGAGTTTTCTCTTTTCCCTGTTTTTGGTAATACAATATATATATATATATATATATATATATTTTTTTTTTTTTTCTGTAAGGCATTATTTTCATTTTGTTCACAGGGAAACAATGTTCTGGAAAGTTTATTGTGCTTCATTCCATAATGACACAAAACTTCAGTGACTTTACACTACTTATAATAACATATAAGGCACCAAGGACTAAAGGTGAACACATCTGCAGTCTAGGAAGATTCAGTGTTCAAAAATTCATCTTTATACTTTTGTATTCTTTTTAATTTGAAACCACTTGGTATAATTCCCACACTCACAGATGGACTTGTAGCAGTATATACTAGAGTCCTGTTCACAGCTCATCTAACTATGGCTTCTGATATTTATAGTTATTACTTTATCACTTCTTCATTTTTCCAAAAGCCACTTTTGAGACATTGCCCTATTTTTGAGAACTGTGGATACAGCATGCAACAAGAGAGATGCAAGTTTAACATAAATGGAAATAACATGAAAATACATTGGCTGAGATGAACTGTACCCTGTTAAGTGAATGTCACTGAAGGTGAACTTACCAATGCAATTCCTGAATGCATGTTCAGACTTTTAAAAAATAGGTTTCCTTTAAGACTCCTACCAAATGTTTTTAAAAATTATAATTTTACATTTCAAGTTTGTGAAATGTAAAGAAAGAATATTGTTTATGTTTTTTCTGCATCTGTCAAGTTGCAGACTACTTTCTAGAGGCCATGATTAATCAATGGGCACACTTGGTGAAGTGGTAGTTTCCATTAAATATCTTTGAGCATTATTGTTGTCCTCATGAGGTGTCTGTATATGTGTTTATCTGTGTGTATCTGTATGCATGCATGCATGGTGTATGGTGGTGGTGGGTTGGTGTGTGTATGAGAGAGAGAAAGACCTAACATATACCTGTTGGATCATAAAAAGAATAAAAGCATGTGTTTGTTACTCTCGCTGGTGAGAAAACTTCAGAGGTGGCTAGATTTGAGTGCCATCTCGCACCCTGGAATATTTTTGGAACTTAGACAAACAATTCAATATGGACTATCCTGCCTGAGTCACTGAAATATTATTTTAGGTAATATAACAGATTTAGAAAGCCATCAGAAAATCCTTTAGTCTGTGTCTTAAATACATAGATATATACAAATATATGTGTAGAAGAAAATTACTTTTCTTCCCTTCAGCTATTATCTTTGCCCAGCTGCCATCTGTTTCTCTCCTGGATTACTGCAATAGCCTCCTAATTAGGCTCTCTGCTTTTGTCTGCCTACAGTATATTCTCAACACAAAATCCAGAGTTACGCCATTAAAATATAGATCACATCATGATACTCCTCTATTTAAAGGCAGAGTCCTTACACTGGCACATGTAAACCCACAGGAGCTGTTCCTCTGCTCCTCCCCATTTCATAACCTACTATTCTTCGCTTTACTCACTGTGTTTTAGCTAGACTAGCCTCCAAGAACATGCCAGGAATGCTCCTGCCTCAATGCTACTGCACATTTGCTCATGTAACCTGGAATACTAATTTTTCCTTCTATTTATGTGCTTTACTTTCTCATCTCCTTTGGTTCTTGACTCCAATGTCAACATCTCAATATGGTCTTTCTTAAACACCTTGTTAAAAATTGTACCCTCCTGGCCGGGCACGGTGGCTCACGCCTGTAATCCCAGCACTTTGGGAGGCTGAGGCGGGTGGATCACGAGGTCAAGAGATCGAGACCATCCTGGTCAACGTGGTGAAACCTCGTCTCTACTAAAAATACAAAAATTAGCTGGGCGTGGTGGCGTGCACCTGTAGTCCCAGCTACTCGGGAGGCTGAGGCAGGAGAATTGCTTGAACCCAGGAGGCGGAGGTTGCGGTGAGCCGAGATTGCGCCATTGCACTCCAGCCTGGGCAACCAGAGCGAAACTCCATCTCAAAAAAAAAAAAAAAAAAAAAAAAAA
>PVKV010029851.1:0-23048 GCA_004027835.1 Alouatta palliata | reverse complement strand
GGAGGCCGAGGCGGGTGGATCACGAGGTCAAGAGATCGAGACCATCCTGGTCAACATGGTGAAACCCCGTCTCTACTAAAAATACAAAAATCAGCTGGGCATGGTGGCACGTGCCTGTAGTCCCAGCTACTCGGGAGGCTGAGGCAGGAGAATTGCTTGAACCCAGGAGGCGGAGGTTGCGGTGAGCCGAGATTGCGCCTTTGCACTCCAGCCTGGGTAACAAGAGCGAAACTCCGTCTCAAAAAAAAAAAAAAAAAAAAACCTAATCTATTCTTGTTTAACTCCTGTATGTAAATCACCATTGCACAAATAGTTTTGCATTGTTCTGCTGAAAATTTAAGTTGTTGATGCTTTTTCGTAGTTACCAATGGTGCCTAGATGAATATCCTCTGCATTTTCCTTGTGCATATGTGTGTGAGGGCTGTTTTTCAGCATGTGTTCCAAAAAGTGGAATTGCTGGGTTGTGGTATATGCATTCTCCAGCCTGACCAGATATTATTAAATCTTCCTTCAAAGTGGTTGGACTAATTTTCCATCTTAACTATAGATGAAGAGTTCCCTTTTCCCTCCTTTTCACCCATGTCTGGTGGAACATTCTTGCCATTTTATTAGGTGTGAATGGGCTCCCTGCTGTTGTTTGAATTTGCATTTCCTGATTGTGCATGAGATAGGGCATGTTTTTATATGTGTATAAACATATGGGTCCTAAGGTCCTTACGGTTTCCTGGGAAAGGCTCTTAGACTGTTCTGAATGGGGCTTTTGTCCTGCCTCAGCTCCAGGGTCAGGTGCCCGACACACTTAAGGATTCCGTGGTCATGCTAATCACACATCCCCCAGGCTGCTGCGTGGGGCAGCCATAAGTTCCAGGACAATGGTTATTAGGCCCTGACTCTCTTGTGTTCTTGACTGTCCATTTGCTGAATCTTTGGTTTTGACTTGCAGCTGAGTTCCAGTTGGTCTTTTCAATGGATATTTACAGAGCACTGAACTAGAGATACTTTGAATCACTCCGTTCAAGCTTAGGGTCTAGTGGAGACCTCAACCACAGATATCAGCAAGCAATTTCAGGCAGGGCGTAACATTTTAAAATAAAAAGTTCTTTTTAAACTCCATGTTGCAACAAGTAGCAACACTAACAAAAGCAATATTTATATAAGGACATACTTTGTAACCAGTTGAAAGGCCAAGGGAGGGTTAGGTTAATGAGGGCTGAGGCAGTCAGGGAGGTTTCTGAGAGGCTAAGGCCTTGAGAGGCAAGTGGTGTTTTTGGATAGACAGAGGGAAGCAGGTGGGAGAGGTCTGGCTGAGGCTGCATGAGGCAGAATCATGGAAGCCTCAAAGCGAGACATAGTTTAGAGTCCCGGCAGTAGTGTCCGGGAACTCTGAAGGCTTTTGAATCAGGGCATGGCAGGAAAATTTCACCTCTGCCTCCTCACTCATCTGCCTTGAATCCAGAAAGCACAGCTGGAATCCCCTAGAGTTCTGGCTACATCAGTGGTTTCTTTTCCTTCCTAGACTGACATTTTGTGCAGAGGACCCTGAGAACACCAGCATATCCCCAGGCCGGGAGCTCTGGTTTTACAAGTGTCGGGATGGCTGGAGGATGAAAAATGAAACCAGGTAACCAGGACTTTCTCGTGTGTTTCACTCAGCACATGTTGACTGATCGCCTAGCGGGGATCTGAGTGTGGAGGACATAGCATGAACAAAACAGATAAAAAGCTCTTCCTTTAAGAAGCTGGGTCATGAGTGGTGGCTCATGCCTGTAATCCCAGCACTTTGGGAGGCTGAGGCGGGCAGATCACCTGCGATCAGGAGTTCAAGACCAGCCTGATCAACATGGTGAAACCCTGTCTCTACTAAAAATACAAAGAAAAAAAAAATTAGCTGGGCGTGATGGTGTGCACCTGTAATCCCAGCTACTTGGGAGGCTGAGGCGGGAGAATTGCTTGAACCCAAGAGGTGGAAGCTACAGTGAGCTGAGACCGCACCATTGTACTCCAGTCTGGGTGACAAGAACGAAGTTCTGTCTCAATAATAAATAAATTAATTAATTAAAGAAGCTGATCTTCTGCTAGAAGGAGGTAAGAAAGCAAGTGAAATGCCGTAGATAGGCTGTTGGAGGTATTAATGTTTCTTCTGCACTTTGTCCTGCCTTAACCTGTAGGGGTTCATTGCACATAACCCTACTGGATGAGGTGTTCTCAGTAACTGAGTCCCCAGGTTGGTGCCCATGCCTGCCATCTTTGAAGTGTCTTTTTTTTTTTCCCCCTTGAGACAGGATCTTACTCTGTCACGCAGGCTGGAGTGCAGTGGCATGATCCTGGCTCACAGCAGTCTCAGCCTCCCCAAGCTTGGGTGATCCTTCTACCTTTGCCTCCCGAATAGCTGGGACCACAGGCACATGCCACCACACCCAGCTAATTTCTGCATTTTTGCAGAGACAGGGTTTCATCATGTCACCCAGTCTGGTCTTGAACTCCTTGGCTCAAGTGATCCACCTGCCTTGGCTTCCCAAAGTGTGGATTACAGGCGTGAACCACTGTACCTGGCCCCTGCCATATTTGATTGACGTCTTCTCTGTAACAACTAGAGCTGTGGCAAGGTGCCTAAGGGCTCCTAGCTTCCTTCTGGCCACCAGGTCAGGGTTGGGAATAGGGTGCGAGATAAGGAGAAGCACAAAGCATGTTCTCCTTCCTTAGGTTTTCTAGAGCCCAAGTGAGTGTGGGCCTAATTCTCCCACATACTTTTTTGTTTGTTTGTTTTTGAGACAGAGGCTTACTCTGTTACCCAGGCTGGAGTGCAGTAGAACAATCTTGGCTCGCTACAGCTTCTGCCTCCTGGGTTCAAGCAATTCTCCTTCCTCAGCCTCCTGAGTAGCTGGGATTACAGGTGCCTGCTACCATACTCGGCTAATCATTTTTTCTTTTTCTTTTTTTTTTAGTAGAGAAGGAGTTTCACCATGCTGGCCAGCCTGGTCTCAAACTTTTGACGTCAAATGATCTGCCTGCCTTGGCCTCCAAAGTGCTGGCATTACAAGCCACTGTGCCCAACCCCAATCTTCCCCCTCTTTGAGAAACAGAAATGCTCATGTATGTGGAGCTAAGTGAGACAGAGGAGCTGTCATGCTTCACTATCCCCTTCTCCCATGCTGCAATCCATTATTTCAGACATGAGGAAGGCCCATCTCATGGTGTGAGGCAGTGGGCTCATCCTGGGGAACCAGCCACATGCCCTCTAAGTGGAAACACCTGCTGAAGAGAAAGGAGACTGTCTCCCTGCGCCACGCCTACCCCCACCCCTTGCTGTAACCAGGGTACTAGATCATAATACTGCTGTGGCACACCTAGCACTTAGCTGGGGCCCAGCCCGCACCCAAGGACTTACATGATCATGTTTACCATCAACCCGATGAGGCAGGGGTTGTTATCCCTGTGTACAGATGAGAAACCGAGCCTCAGGAAGACGAAGTTTCTCTCCTAAGGCCCCCAGTGATGGCAGAGGGAGTTGAAGGAGGTGGGTCTACTCCAAAGCTTGTGCCCTTGAGCACCGAGGCTCCGTGTGCTCAGATGAATCACCTCGCCTCTGGGTATCAATTATCAGACAGCTGTGCCCATGCTCTGGGGTCCCCTGTGATTAACCATTTGCCACCCCCGAGGCTGGGCTGCATCCCAGCTGCTCTGTCTCCTGGTTAAAAGCTCAACACGACCACAAGCCCTATCATCACAAGACTCGCGCTCATCTAATTAAGAGACTTGGTCTAGCGCAGGCTTGTATGATTTTCTGCTATCATAACAATTGTAAATCTTTATGTATTTAAATTTATACATCTCAAAGTGTTTCCACATATATTAGCTTCATCAGTCCTCCAGACAACCATGTAGATTGGACACACTCAGGAAAAATGGCTAAGGAAGGCTATTTTTTTTTTTTTTTTTTTTTTGAGATAGGGTCTTACTCTGTCACCCAGGCTGGAGGACAGTGGCACTATCACAGCTCATTGCAGCCTCGACATCCCTGTGCTCAGGTGATCCTCCTACCTCAGCCTCCTGAGGAGCTTGGATTACAAGAATGTGTCATCATGCCTGGCTAATTTTTGTATTTTTTGTAGAGATGAGGTTTCACCATGTTGCCCAAGCTCGTCTCCAACTCCTGGGCTGAAATGATCTGCCTGCCTCGGCCTCCCAAAGTGCTGGGTTTGCAGGCATGAGCCACCACGCCCGGTCAGGATAGCTATTCTTATGATAAAGGCTAAGATATTTATTCTTCTTTCCTGCTTTGGAATTCATTTACCTGAGCATTCTATCACTTACCCTCTCACTACTAATTTTAGTAAAGAAGCTGTTGTTTCCCTTTCCCTCAAAAACGATAGGAGACCAAGTCATAAATGAACATTAGGAAGCCATGGCACCATATGTAACATGTTCACATCCTCCGTCCTGACATGGATGCTGTTTACACATTCACTGAGAAGGAGGTTGAGATTCGGAGAGGCTCAGTGGTGTGTTCCCATAGCTAAGAGCAGCACCCAGGTCTCCCAGTTACAGTCTTGCCCCCTTCCTGCCATAACAGGATCTGTCTTATATTTCTAGATCAAGGCAACGAGGATGCTTTGATAGTTCTCCCCACACTTGTGTGTCTGTGATTGTGTGTGTGTGCATGTTGTGGGTGGGTATTGTGCTAAATATACAAATGCAAGAACTGTGATGTGCTCAGCTAGGGGTCTACAGGGTGCTGCCGCGTGGTGTTTCTCAAAGTACATCTGTGGCTTGTCGGGTTAGGGAGAGAAAACAGCACTCGGGACCTTGTCCATTTATTCTGAAAGAAATGCAGGTAAAATAGTCCCCTAGGGGTGTCAGAAAACTTGGCCTTGAGGTCAACAGAGCATACCCAGAGTACAGGTTTGCATGTTTATTGGTACGTGAGCTAATGAATGGCACTCTCACATGGTTTTTTCAGTCCCACTGTGAAGCTTCCCTGAGGATGCCTGGGCAGGTCTTGCCAGCAAGGCTGCAAGACTTCCTGCTATCCAAGCACATGGAGGAAAGTTACTGCTGAGGACCCACCCGATGGAAGGATTCTTCTCGGCCTTGACCCTGGAGTACTGGGAGCAAGTGGTCTCCTGTGATGGCCGGGACTCCTTGCGGGAGGGGACTGTGTGCTGCTATAGCTCTTGCTGCCTCTCTTAAATAGCTCTAACTCCAAGCCTCTGTCTATACCTCCAGAGCACCAAGTCCAGATTTGTGTAAGCAGCTGTGTGCCCCAGGGCCTATCATGCACACTGGATTGGTTTCTCAGTTGCTGGGTGAGCCTGTACACTGCCTGACAAGGAACGCTGGCTCCAAAGAGGGTCTGTGTGGAAGGCTGTCAGCTGCTTAGCCTGCCTTGAGCCTTAGTGAGAAGTCCTTCTGATGGGAGCTGACTCATGTCATGGGAGCAGGCCTGGTATCTTGTTCAGGCTCTGTCTGTTGGATTCTCATGGACTGCACTGACTATACTGGTTATATCTTAGCCATTCCGTCCTGCTCCACAGCTCACTCTCTGAAGCACACATTGGCTTTCTTATTTTTCTGTTGTTCATTTTTTTATTGAGCAAATGTTTATTGAACACTTAAAATTAGTTAGAATGTGTTAATGGGCATATTACTGAGCCTCTCCATTCAGAACCCAGTGGAGCTGGGATTTCTTGACCCCCTTTCTGTTTGGCTGGTATATGTGTATATGTATGGGGAAAGGCACTTGGGGCCTGGAGGAGGCTGTAGGATGTAAGCATCAGGGATCCTGAGGCTTTAAGTGGTTTCTATTTCTTCTTAGTTAATATGCGTCGCCTCCCCATGAGTGACATGTTTGATCACTAGCAGAACAGCAGGCAGAATATCATACATGCTGGGGTCAGGATGATGGCCAGTTGCCAGATATAACTGCTTTGGAGCAAATCTCTTCTGTTTAGGGAGATAGATGGTATGACATGTGTAATACATATCTGTGTGCATCAGAAACCAGCACCTGCCAGACAGAGCTGGTTCTAAGAGTTAATGCAGTGCTTTTTTCCTCCTTGAAATGTTTTGCTTCAATACCAGTGCTTTTTCTTGTTGAAATTCTTGGAAAAGCCACCAATTCTAGATCTTGGCTTGAATTAATATACACAATATCTAAGACACCTATACTTTTCAAAAGACTTGTGTGCATACATTACCTAATTAGAGTAGGGAGAGAAGGGCAGCTATTATTATCCCTATTTTACAAAACTGAGGCTTAGTGAGGTTCAGCCACGTGCCTAGACTTATATATCTAGTTAGTGGTACAGCCAGGCAGAGGACCCAGATTTCCTGGAGGCAAAGTCCATCTCTGAAACTCCATGAAGAAGTTTGCAACCAATTCTCACCAATACACCCTAGGTGTGAGACAAACAAGGACTTTTTTTTTTTTTTTTTTTGTAGAACCATCAATAAATTCTTAAGCCCTTTTATTAATATATAACCAGGAGAATATCTGTGCCAAGAGATTGGATTTTTTATGGCTGAGATTCGGGAGGAAGTGTGGGGGAGGAAGAATGATTTTCTTTGTACTTAGGTTTTCTAAGGACATTGTTTTAATCTGTATCATGCCAAAGTTGTATCACTGTTAAACTTCTGAAGACCTAACCAGTTCAGTGTTCATTCAAGGTATATTCTCAAGCCAATTGTGTGCTTCTCTTGTTTCTGTGATTGCTTTCTAGCCGAAGTGAAGCTTATATAGGTTGAGTATCCCTTATCCAAAATGCTTGGGATCAGAAATGTTTCAAATTTCAGGTTATTTTCAGATTTTGGAATTTTTGTATATACATAATGAAGTATTTTGGGAATAGGACCCCACTCTAAACACAAAATTTATTTATGTGTTATTTACACCTTATCCATATAGCCTGAGGGTAATTTTATACAATACTTTAAATGCAGGCAGCACGGTTTGTGTTAAGTTCTTATGTGTGGGGTTTTCTACTTGTGGTGTCTTATTGGTGCTCAAAAAGTTTTGGATTTTGGAGCATTTCGGATTTTGGATTTTTGGATTAGGGACGCTCAACCTGTATTATTGGCTGTATCTCCTGGTCACTTCTGACTTCTGTTTTTACTAAAGGAAGGTTTGGGAATTGCATTCTCAGCGGGTTGTATATTTATACACCTGGCTTGAAGCCTTAATTGTATATAATGATGCTTTTTAAAAAATGCTACTTAGAGGACTATTTATTTCTCAAGTGTATATAATGTATAAAAACAAATATATCGTTAGTTTTTACCTAAGGTTAACCAATTTCAAGATTAAATTTTTTAAGTAGTAAAATAATAAAAAATTATAAAGTTCTTAATGGTCTGGCAACTCAATTCTTCTTCTTCTTTTTTTTGACAGAGCCTCTCTCTGTTACCTAGGCTGGAGTGCTGTGGTAATCTCGGCTCACTACAACCTCCGCCTCCTGGGCTCAGGTGATCCTCCCACCTCAGCCTCCCGAGTAGCTGGGATTACGGGCGTGCACCACCACACCTGGCTAATCTCTGTATTTTTAATAGAGATGGGGTTTCCCCATGTTTACCAGGTTGGTCAGACTGGTTTTGAACTCCTGGCCTCAAGTGATCCACCTGCCTCGACCTCCCAAAGTGCTGGGATTATAGGCTGAACCACCGGGCCTGCCCAGTTCTTAAAGTTTGAAAGCATTATAGCTGCCCCAACCTAAAGCCTGACATAAAGTTACTCTAATATAAGGCATGTTCTTTATTTGACACTCATTGTTGGCAGAAGCGGTTCACTAAACAACCAGAACAAGAACATCCTTTCCCTAAAGATGAGAAGAAACATTATTTCAATTGTAGCAGCTTGAAGGCCTGAAGGTGGATATTAGGAAGAACAGGGAGCTTGGCTGGACACTCGGGAGCATTAGTTAGGCTATAGGTCTGGTTAAATGGGACCTAGATATCAGTGACTTGGACCAGAGAGAAGCTGATTTTTTTATTGGTTCAAGTCCCAGTTGGTAATAAGGTTCTATTTTACAGGCCAAGAGGGGTGCAGGTTCTTAGTTTTTCACTGTCGCATTCATAGGGTATTCCTTGCATCCCCACAGCCCAGAGGTCCCCCATTAGGTCCCTTACCAGCCAGTGGAAAGGTAGAAAAGGGAAGGGATGGACAGTCGCCTCTTAAAGACATGACTAAGAAGTTGCCTACATGCTATTGGCTGGAAATGAATCCATGGTCACATGAGAGACTGGGAAATACGGTCTTTGTTTAGGGTGCCCATGGACCCAGCTGAAGATCCATTATTATTTTTTACTTATTTATGTTTTAAAATTAACATATAATAATGGTACATATTTGTGGGGTAGGCAGTGATGTTTTGATACATACAAGGTATAGTGATCACATCAAAATAATTAGCGTACCCATCATCTCAAACATGTATCATTTCTTTGTGTTGGAACATTCAATATCCTTCTTCTAGTTACTTGAAACCATATTTTAGTAACTCTAGTTACCCTACAGTGGTAAAGGACACTAGAACTTATTCCTCCTAACTGTAATCTTGTATTCTTTTTTTTTTTTTTTTTTTTTGAGATGGAGTCCCGCTCTGTAGCCCAGGTTTCAGTGGCACAGTCTTGGCTCACTGCAACCTCTACCTCCTAGGTTCAAGTGATTCTCCTGCCGCAGCCTCCCAAGTACCTGGGATTACAGGCATGTACCACCACGCCCAGCTAATTTTTGTAGGATTTCACCATGTTGACCAGACTGTCTTGAACTGACCTCAAGTGATCCACCAGCCTCAGCCTTCCAAAGTGCTAGGATTACAAGCATGAGCCACCATGCCTAGCCACTAGCTGTAATTTTGTTATCTTTTAACAGTTTTTAACAGTTTTGTCCCTATTTCCCCTTCCCCCTACCAATTACTATTTATAAAAAGGGAAACTGGATATTACCATCAGGAATTAATTTTTATCTGCTAAATCTAGAGAGATAGACCAGAGTACCCTTTAAATGATTAAATCCTGTAGTTAACTTTTAGTAATAATTGCTCTGTGACTATGAAGTATAATGAGTTACATCAGTTTGACTCTATTTCTGATCTTAAGTGTGAAAACATTTTAAAATGAGAAGAAAGCTTTATGTAAGGGGCTTTAATGTTGGTAGAAACTCCACTGTCCATCTCTACCAAGGACATTCTGAAACCAGGCTTGATAATGGCTGTAGGGAGTTGGGGTAGATAAGAGGTAAGTTCTCAACTTAGTTCAGATGTCAGAGGAAAGCAGAAAACGGTGTCTCTGGCATGCTAAAGAAAATCGTTGAAATTTTCCAAAGGAAGAGTCATAGCCTGGGTGACTTCAAGTACCTTGTTTGACTTGGGGGTTCAGTTACTAATTAGACTCAGGGGAACATCCACAGGCCTTCCTTTGACTCTCCAGACGAGCTGAAGCCCCAAACTCCTTGAAAGAATGGATACAAAGTAGGTATTAGAACAGTCTTTGTCATCAAATATGGTATTTCTGGGCTGCCACCTTTGTGTTCAGAGCTACCCTGAGCCCTCCGCTATGTAAGCTCTCTGAGGGCACAGATTTTTATCTGGCTTGTTATCTGCCACTGTCTTAGAAGCTAGAATAGTGTCTGGAACATCATGGGTGTTCAATGAATATTTAAATAGATGAAATTAGATATAAGAAACCAGGTGCCTAAATAGGCAGGAGGTAATCTGGGAAAAGAGCAGTTAGTTTGGAATCAGAATTCTTGGTGTGTCATCTAGCATTATGTGAGCTTTAGGCTAAATATAACCTTTCTGAGTCTCTATCTGCTCATTTAAGAAACAGAGACAATACTCCAGGTTGTTGTGAATATTAAAGGTACATGGTAAGAAAGTATTTGTGTTTTGTAAACATTTGAATTGATAAGAGACAGAGATAAAAATAAAATCATTTCCATGTATATGTGGAAATTTTATGTATGATAAAGGGGGTCTATTAATCTTTAGGAAAGAAATGGATGATGAGAAAGTAAGTTCATTTAATAAAGAGAAACAAAATCAGATCCTTATCTTAACTTGCAACAAAGATGAATTCCAAAATATCTATTGGGTACTATGCTTATTACCTGAGTGATGAAATAATCTCTCCAGTAAACTTCTGCGACATACCATTTACCTATATAACAAATCTGCACTTGTACCCCTGAACCTTAAATAAAAGTTAAAAAACCATCAACCCCCCAAAACAAAAATGAATTCCACTTGAATAAGAGGTATAACTGTGAAAGTCATCATGCTAATAGATATTATGAAACCTGTATAAAAACTGAAAAAAATGTAAAATGTCACAATTAGAATAAGAAAATTTAAATAGAACAACAAATATTAAATAAATTAAAATGCTAATAAAATATTTTCCTTGGGGCTGGGCGCAGTGGCTCATGCCTGTAATCCCAGCACTTTGGGAGACTGAGGTGGGTGGATCACCTGAGGTCAAGATTCTAGATCAGCCTGGCCAACATGGTGAAACCCTGTCTCTACTAAAAGTACAAAAAACTGCCAGGCGTGTGTGGTGGCAGGCTCCTGTAATCCCAGTTACTAGGGGTGCTGAGGTAGGAGAATCACTTGAACCCAGGAAGTGGAGGCTGCAGTGAGCCAAGATCATGCCATTGCACTCCAGCTTGGGCGACAAGAGCAAAACTCCATTTCAAATATAAATTAATAAAATAAAATAAAATATTCTCCTTGATTTCATATATTTAAAAAACTTCCTAGTCATAGAACTCTTTTCTGGGAAATTTTACCAGGATTTCAAGGAGCATATATACTCCTGAACTTACACAAGTAGTTCCAGATAACAGAAAAAAGGAGAAATATTTCCAAATCTTACCTACTCGTTTAGGAAAAAAAAATTACAGGCTAAATTTAATTGTGAACATAAATTAAAAGTTCAAAATATTAGCCATTCTTATGGGCTGAAGTGTGTTTTCCCCAAATTTATATGTTGGAGCCCAAATGTCCAGTGTCTCAGAATGTGACTTTATTTGGCGATAGGGCCTCTAAAGAGGTAATTAAGGTTAAATGAGGTCATATGGGTGGGCCCTAATCTAATCTGACTAGTGTTCTTATAAAAGGAAATTTGGATACACAAAAGAGACATCGAGAATGTGTGTGCACAGAGAAAAAGCCATCTGCAAGCCAAGGAGAGAGGCCTCAGAAACTTGCAGATACCTTAATCTTGAACTTCTACCTTCCAGGACTATGAGAATATAAGTTTCTGTTGCTTAAGTCACCCAGTCTGTGGTATTTTGTTATGGCAGCCCTAGCAAATTAAAACAGCTATTGAACCCAACAAATGCTGTAAAGCAATGCATTGTGGTCTTGGTTCATCCCAGAAATGCAAGAATGGCTTATTTATTAGAAAATTTATCAGTGTAACTCATCCAATTCATTTACTAAAAGAGAAATACTACATAATTTTCTCAATTGATGCAGGAAAAGTGTTTCACAAACATTTTTAGAACTTCTGTAACTTGATAAAGCCTCTTTACCAACAGTATACAGGAAATACATTTAATGAAGAAATTTTGGACACATTTTCCTTAGATTAGTAAGAAGACAGGATCCTTGTTATCATTCTCATCATTTAACATAGTACTGCACATACTGGCCAATGCAATAGGAAAAGAAAAATAAGTGGTGCATGATTGAAAGGAAAAGGATAAAACTATTATTGTTTGCAGATTTTATGATCATCTACAGAGACAACCTAATACAGTAAATGAACTAATTATTTAGAAATAATGAAATAATTTGGCAATATTGCCAGATAATAAAAATCAAGTGATTTTCTTTACCAGCTATTACTACCTAGAACATTCAAAATAAAATATATTAACATTTATAATTGCAACCCAAACTCTAAAGAATTCTAGAATTAATCTAACACATACTGTACAAAATCTTTGAGGAGAAATTTTGGAAATATTTTTCTTCTTTTTTTCCAGCTCTCTAAAAAGGAAGAAACACTCTTATAAGTAGACCTGTATAAATGAACCTTTAATGGGTGAGATGGTTTAACACTACAGAGATATAAAATTATTCCACAAATTCAATGCAGTCCTAGTCAAAATCCCAGCAGTATTTTTTAAAGATCTAAAACTTTTATTCTAAAATGCACATGAAAGGGTAGAGTTCATAAATACATAATTTAATGCTGAAAAAGAAGAGCAAAATGGAAACATTTTCCTAAAAGATACCAAGACATGCTATAAAGCCATGGTAGTAAAAACGGTCTGCTACTGGCACATTATCAGTCAAACAGGTTAATGGAATGTAACAGATGAAAAGCAAACCAATGTATTTATGGAAACTTGCTTTATGGCAAAGGTGATACCACAAAGCAATGAGGGGAAATCTTATTTAAGAGATGATGTTGGGAAAACTGATTTAATATATGGAGAAAAGCAATGCTGAGCCCCTATCTCATAACATATAAAATGGCAGACTGCAGATGAGCTAGAAGCTTAAAAGTGAGAGGTAAAAGTGTAAAGATAACTGAAGGAGAATATCTCTGATATCTTAGAGCAGAAAAAAATTTGTTAAATATGAACGTCAAAGTATTAACTAGTGATTGAAAATTGATGGATTTGATTATATGAATATTGAGGATCTCTGTTCAACAAGTTACATTAATAAATAATAACCAATATTTATTAAGCACTTACTATGTGTTACATACTGTTTTAAGAGATTTATGTGTATTAACTTATTTAACTTTCACAATTTCATAAATATAATTATTCTTATAATCCACTTTTACAAGTGAAAAAATGGAGGCAGAGAAAACTTAGGTAATTTACCCAAGGTTAAATAGCCAGCAAGCGATGGAGTCAGCATTTGACCAGGAAGTCTAGCTCCAAATCCTGTGTTCTTGATTCTATGCTATATGAACCAGACAAAACTAATAGACAGATGGCAGACTGGGAGAAGATATTTGTGAGAAATAAAATTGGTAAAAGATGAGTATCTAATATACATTGTTAGCCTCGGTAAATCAACAAGATATAGGATTTCAACAGAAACATGAAAAAACATATAAAAAAGTAGGAAGTATATGACAACATACTCAAATTCACAGAAATCAAATAAATGTAAATTACAACAGTGAGGTACTACTCTATGCCACCAGAATGGTAAAAATTACAAAAAGGATAAAACCAAGTGCTGGTAAAGATGTTTGTTAAAGGAACCCTGTGATGGTGGTATGCACCACCATTCTGGAGAATAATCTAGCACTGTTTAGTGAATTTAAATATATATATACTTTATAACCTTCATCCCCCACAGTCTCTCTATCTATGTATCTGTATCTATATATATCCTAGAGCTATTCTTACACTGGTTCCTAGTGGGACATGTTAATTATATTTATGCCATTATTGTTTATTACAGTGGAGTGTTGGGGGCAACCTAGATGTGTTAGGTTTCTATTGCTGCCTAACAAATTATCCCAGATTTAATGGCTTAAAATAATGTCCATTTATGATCTCACAGTTTCTGTGGGCCAGGAATCCAGGCACAGGCCAGCTGAGTCTTCTGTTCAGGTCTCATAGGTGTTCAATCACAGCCTTGGCTGGGTCTGCGATCACATCTAATGCTGGGGTCTTTATCCAAGCTCATCAGATTGTTGGCAAAATTCAGTTCCATGCGGCTGTAGAGCCATGGGCAGCTTTCATTTTCTTGAAGCCGGTAAGATAAACATCTCTTTCATACATCACCTTCTTTTATAGGCCTCAGCTGATTATGTCAGGCCCACCCAGGGAGCTTTCTCTTTTGATTCATGCTAAGTCAACTGATTAGTAACCCAATCATGGTAGTGATGTCCCATAATAGTCACAAGCTCCACCCACACATACAGGCCAGGGATTGTACAGGGCACATGCACCAGAGGGTAGGAATCTTCGGACCATCATAGAATCTGCCTACCACACCAGTGTTCTTCCCTAGGGTTATGGGTAAGTAAAATGTAGTGGATTCATTTTAGGGCATACAAGGTAACGTGGAATAGAATCCTTGAACTAGATGCAAATTGGATGGGTCTTGAAAACCACTAAATAAAAAAAATAAGCAAAAAAAAAAAGATTGATGTTTAAGTACAAGATATTTTTTGGAAATTAAATGCATGATAGACCCATGTAACAGACTTGCACGTGTATCCCATGAATCTAAAATAAAAATAGAAATTATAAAAAAGTATATACTCAAAATAACATTATATATATATATATATTTGGCATAAAGACAAACTTTATTGAGCCCCTCAGAACTAGCTCTCTTTCTCCTGCACAGTTCTTGGTTTCCCGAGACGTCCAATCCCGTGGGCAGCAATGAGACCCACTATGCGGCCAGCAGGGGCACCTCTGCGGAGGGTGGAGGGCTTGGCGACATGCTGGTGGTGGCCACCTCCAAAATGATGCTCCACGGAGTTCATGGGCACACCCTGTACTCGTGGCCAGCAGTTCCTCTTTGCCTTATATTTGTGGTAGGCCCGGCCAGGCTTCAAGATGGGTTTGTCAGTTCGGCCACCTCCAGCCACCACACCAACCGCAGCTCTGTTGGCTGAGGAGATAACCTTCTTGGAGCCAGAGGGCAGCGTCACCCGGGTCTTCTTGGTGTCAGGGTTGTGGGAGATAACGGTGGCATAGTTCCCTGATGCCCAGGCCAGCTTGCCACGGTCTCCAGGCTTCTCCTCCAGGCAGCACACGATCGTACCCTCAGGCACGGTGCCCAGAGGAAGCAAGGACATTGCCAAGGCTGAGCTGGGCCTTCTTGCCACAGTACACAAACTGGCCCTTGTGAATGCCCTCAGCGGCCTTGAACAGCTCCATCCGCTTCTTAAACCGGTAGACGTCCCGCTGTGGCCCGGGTCGTGGATGATGTTCTTCACGATGCCCTTGATGAAGCCGTACCGCTCAGCAAAATCCACGGTGCGCAGGCGCACAGCGTCCTCACGGTGCTTCCGGTGCGCGCGGAACACAGACCGGGCGCCATTCCTCTGTCCTCGGATCACGCGGCCCATGGCGATGGGTCCTGCTCACGAGCGCAGCCGAAAGAGCAACACGATATATTTTATAAAAGTATGTATCAAGTGTGTTAGAGTGGGTGCCCATGGTGGACAGGAAAATAATGAAAGTTGGGATTAAGTAGAAGGTGGAAAATGCAAGTGAAGCCAGAGAGACTTTCATCATGATAGAACTCCATGAACAGAGGAGAAAGTGTAAGCCAACTCTGAAGCTGAGGTCCCAAAATAAAACAAGAAAGTGCAATAATTAAAATAGAAACGAAATTCCTTGAGATAGCCTTTTCCTTGCTCATTCTTTGTTGTCAGTGACGCGGAATGATTCTAAGCACAAGCAGAGCAATTCCTAACGCAGTACGTGGGAACCCCAACCCCGATTTCAATGGTTTCATTTCTCAAAGCACCGGTTTTCCCTCACAGTCTGTTGGATTTGCAGGGTGGGTTGTGCAGAGGCTGAACTCGGGTGTAGTTGTTGCTGGAGGGGACAGGAATGTCCTGGCAGTACCCAAAAATGAGTCCTCTCCAGGAGTAGATAGAAGGGGAGACAAACCACATAATCTGGTCAACTCTGCTTTATCTAAAAGAATGAACCCCTTTATTAAAATAACAATAAAATTAGCTAAATGGTACAAGATTTATACTTATATGGCCAGGCGTGGTGGCTAATGCTTTTAATCCCAGCACTTTGGAAGGCTGAGGCAGGAGGATTGCTTGAGGGTAGGAGTTTGAGACCAGAGTGGGCAAGACACTGTCTCTACAAAAGAATTTAAAAATTAGCTGGGTGTGGTAGTGTGCAACTATAGTCCTAGCTACTTGGGAGGTGAAGGTAGGACTAGTGCTTGGGCCCAGGAGTTTTTTTTTTTTTTGAGACGGAGTTTCGCTCTTGTTACCCAGGCAGGAGTGCAATGGCGTGATCTCGGCTCACCGCAACCTCCACCTCCTGGGTTCAAGCAATTCTCCTGCCTCAGCCTCCCGAGTAGCTGGTACTACAGGCACGTGCCACCATGCCCAGCTAATTTTTTTGTATTTTTAGTAGAGACGGGGTTTCACCATGTTGACCAGGATGGTCTCGATCTCTTGACCTCGTGATCCACCCGCCTCGGCCTCCCAAAGTGCTGGGATTACAGGCGTGAGCCACCGCGCCCGGCCGGGCCCAGGAGTTTGAGGTTACAGTGAGCCGAGATCGAGCCACTGCACTCCAGCCTGGCACCTGGAGACGGAGCCAGAGCCAGACTCTGCTTCAAAAAAAAAAGAATAAGTAAACAAATAAATAGAAATTACACTTATAAGCAGTCTCCAATTCATAAACAAAAGTGCATTTTTAAATGGAATGTTGAACATGTTCAAGCTTTCCCTACAGGGACAGTGCTATAGACCATGGTTGTATTCCTAGTGCTTGCTAGATTACTGGTCTATTCCATGTGGCATGCAGCTGAAATACAGTAGTAATAGAACTCACTTGGGTTCTGTGTCTTAGGAATCAGGATGTTAGAAAAAGAAGGAAAAGAAGGAAGACTTTCCAGGCCAACTCTAGTTAAAATATTTAACTGGGTGAAGTTTGTATTTGTCGATCTCTGACACTTTTTTTTCTTTTGCTTCTTCTTCCCTCACTCTTCATTATATTGACAGTGAAATAATTAATCTATGGCAATAGAACTTAATGACTTTTTTTTTTTTTTTTTTTTTTTTTTTTGACAGAGTCTCTCTCTGTTGCCCAGGCTGGAGTGCAGCGGCATGATCTCGGCTCACTGCAACCTGTGCCTCCCACGTTCAAGTAATTCTCCTGCCTCAGCCTCACAAGTAGCTCGGACTACAGGCACACGCCACCACGCCCAGCTAATTTTTTGTATTTTTAGTAGAGACAGGGTTTCACCATGTTAGCCAGGATGGTCTCGATCTCCTGACCTCATGATCTGCCCACCTCGGCCTCCCGAAGTGCTGGGATTACAGGCGTGAGCCACCGTGCCCAGCCTTAATGACTGTTTTTAAAATGGCCACAGAAATTTCCATCCAGCGGGTGGACAGCTACACTTTTCTTGGCCGTACCTCTGTTGCTCACCATCAGATCCGCATTCCTTTTCTGTCCACCCTGGTCCCCTGGCGCCTCCTTTCCTGGCCCCTGTGACATATTCTCATGTGGCTCCAAGCATTTCTCCTCCCATACCCCTCAAGTGCCCCGTTTTCCAAGTGCATTTGATTTTCTGTTCCCTTAGCCCCAGCTCTCTGTAGCTGATTTCCACAAGAGATCTGTTGGGAGCTTGTAACTGAACTGAAGTCATGAACATTGTCAATAGCTAATAGACCTTTACCTGGCCCAGAGTAGTCTGCATTGTTTAAAGAAGACACTTGTTAATCCAGAACCATCTTTGATTTGCATGGAGGCAGTAAAGAAAATCAAAAGGAAAGTTTCCTCTCCCTAGCAAGCAGACTCAGAAAAAAAAAAAAAAAAAAAAAAAAAAAGAAAAGAAAAGAAACAAAAGGAAAGATTCCCATGGGGGTAGGGAAGTATTGGAGCAAGGCATCCACCTTACACGTAAGCTAGATCTGCTTGGGAATCTTTCTTCTAATCCAGGCCCCTAAAATATTCCTGATTTTCACAGTTGATTTCATTCCATCCCTCCTTAACTTACAGAGCCTTTCAGTAAACACCAGTATTTGTCCCTCCGTGCATATGCCCAGTGGTTTCCATGGCAGCAGCAGTTGCCATAGAGAGGTGAAGAGAGGTGTTGATGCCCTCTTTTGTAACTGTGGATTATCTATAAATGGAGGAGTGGCCTCTCCTAAAAAAATTAATATGTAAATAAAAGGACTAAGAATAAAACAGATACAAATCAGGGCCCAAGTCATTTGTTTCCCTAAACCTCTGTGGTTATCCATACCATTTAACTTTGACTTTCCTTAAATCATACCAGTACGTGTGTGTGCAGTGGGGAAGGGCTGCAAGGAGAGTCTGGAAGCTAGGACAGGTCTGAACAGGCGAGGGCTCAGGCCCAGAGGCCAGCTGGGGCAGCAGGGAGCAGAGTTATCTGAGCCAGTGGTAATTATTTCAGCCCAAATGGGTCCACACGCTAAGTGGTTTTGGAAAGAATTGGTCATGGCCAGAGGCGATGGACAGATGCTGCATGAGAAAGGACTGAGGCCAGGAACAGAGGCAGGGTAATCTCACTGGAATGGAGGAGCTAAAATGACATTACCTTTACTTCTGCCCTGGTTATTATCCCAAGGCAACTTCAGTAGGCTTGTTATGAAGTCAGAGCGTCAACTATTGTGAGGGAGAGCACTCCGTCATGATCTTGATAATTCATTTTCATTTTCCTGCCAGAGATGTCAATCCTACTATTCATCCTGTGTCCTCTATTAGCTACACAGAGTGTCTTTCTTCTGCCTAGGCTGCTCCAAATTCCATATAGGATTCTTTTTGATCAGCTAAAAAGAGGTCCTAGGAAATATGGCTTCACAACCCTTAGGTTTGTTTACCCAACTGCTGCCTCTCTCTCTCTCTTTTTTTTTTTTTTTGGAGACGGGGTCTCGCTGTGTGGCCCAGACTGGAGTGCAATGGCACCATCACTGTTCACTGCAGCCTCAACTTCCTGGGCTCAAGTAATACTCGCATGTCACCCTCCCAAATGGCTGAGACCACAGGTGTACTCCACTATGCCTGGCTAGTTTTTGTACTTCTTATAGAGATGAGGTTTTGCTATATTGCTCAGGTTGGTATCGAACTCCTGGGTTCAAGCAATCTACCCACCTTGGCCTCCCAAAGTGCTGGGATTACAGATGTGAGCCATCAGGCCTGGCTATGCTGCCTCTCTCTCCTTTAAGGTAGACTTCATCCCTGCTTCTTTCTCCTTCTCCCCCCTCTTCCTCTTCTCCTTCTTCTCACAGTTTTTTATTGAGGTGTAACAGGCACACAATAAACTGCACACAGGTAAATCATGTAATTTGACATTTTAATATAGGAAATCATCACAAAACTAAAAGCCTTACCACATCCAGATTGTGAACATACTACCACCAGAAGTTTGCTCGTGTCCCTTTGTAATTCTTTCCATTTCCCTCTCCTCAGGTTTTCCCTGATCTGCTTTCTGTCATTATAGATTGGTTGCATTTTCTAGAATTCTATGTAAGTGGAGTATATGTACAGTATGTTCTCTTTTGTGTCTGCCTTCTTGCACTCAGATAGTTATTTTGAGATTCATCCATGTTTTCTCATGGATCAGTCATTCCATTTTATTGCTGAGCAGTATTCTACTGTATAGATAAATAATGTTTTGTTTATCCGTTTACTGGTTGATGAACTTTAAGTTGTTTCCAGTTTTGAGTTATTATGAGTAAAGCTACTATGAACATTTGCATATGAGTCTTTGTATGGATATGTGCTTTCATTTCCCTTGGGAGTAGAACGGCTGGGTCATATGGAATGTATACGTTTAACTGTTAAAGAAACTGCCAAACTGTTTTCCAAAGTGGTTGTACCATATTACATTGCCACCAACAATATATGAGAATTCCAGTTGTCTGAAATTCTCTCCAACACTTGATATGGTTGGTCTTCTCAATTTTAGTCATTCTCACAGATATATCATGGTATCTCATTGTGTTTTAACTTGCATTAACTAATGATGCTGAGTATATTTTAATGCATTTATTTGCCATTGACATATTTTCTTTGGTGAAGTATCGGTTCAGATCTTTTGCCCATTTTGAGGAAGGTCATTTGCTTTCTTATTGAGTGTTGAGCATTCTTTATGTAATGGATATAAGTCCTGGATATACATTCTTTATCAGATATACGATTTGCAAATGCTTTCTCCCATTTTTATATTTGTCATTTCATTCTCACATTAGTGTCTTTAAAGGAGTGGAAGTTTTAAATTTTTATGAAATACAATTTATCAATTTATTCTATTAGAGATGTTGCTTTTAGTATCATCTGTAAGAAGTTCACAAACACCTGGTTGGTGGGGAGGGGCGAGGGGAGGTGGGTCACATCAAGTAGGTGTTTGTCCCGAGAGCTAACCCCAGTAAACTTCGACATGCAAATCTCCATCTCAGATAGTGTTCTTGGGGAATCCAACCTAAGACAGATGGTAATTTCCTAATCGGTTTGCAAATAATGCAAGGACTTAAAAGATTGTAACTATCAATCTTAAGCAGCCCTGGAGGCTCAGGTATGAGAGATGGGGAAAACAAAAAGGCAAGTTTGTCAGTGACCCCAGATGGCGTACAGTCCAAGTCACTTGCCTTAGTATAAGGGGCTTTCCCTCTCACACCTCACATCACTGCGTGAATCCACCTGACAGTGGGAGGCAGAGAAAGTACCTGGCATGACACAATGGAGAGAGGGAAAGAGGGAGTTTTTCTGTATAGGGCCAGGGAAGCTGAACAGAGGCTCGCCAACTGGGAACAGGGGATCGCAGCATTGGAGGGGTGCCCTGATGAGGAAGGTAGGGAAGACCACTTTGTAGCTTTTCTCAATTCCTATTCAATGAGGGCAGAGGTGGGAGATGGTAAGTCAGAGGACATTATACCAGAAGTACTATACTATTGAACATTGTGGTATTCACACATTTTCATTCACCTACGGATGCTGATGAAACCCAGAGTGAACAGAAGCATGGTGTGAGCAAACAAGGTCTAACAGATGTATTTCCTAATTACTCTTCTTTGCCACAGACATGAGCCAACATTGTGTCTTCCATCTTGACATAAATCTTGTCCTAGTCTGACCCAAGGATACGTGCCCACCTTTTTTTTTTAAGTTAGAATAGTGCCTTCAAAAGAAGACTTGGGCTGGCTAAGCATGGTATCTCACGCCTGCCCTCCCAGATACTTGGGCGGCTGAGGCAGGAGGACAGCGTGAGCCCAGTGGTTCAAGACCAGCCTGGGCAACGTAGCAAGACCCTGTCTCTAAAAAAGTTTTCAAACTAACAGTCTTGGACTTCCTGATGTCAGTGAGCGTCACTTTATACAGCAGAGATACATATTTTTTTTTCGTAAATTGAATCATAAAATAAGGACAAATATATTAATTGTATTACAAAGTCCTTTTACCTATGTTCCCTCATTTCACCTTTATAATCGTCTGTGTGGTAGGTGTTTCTCCTTGGAAGAGGAGAACACTGAAGTTCAAAGAGGTAAGTGGCAGGTGAGAGGCATCTTAGTGAAAAAACTTGGATTTAAACTTGGGTTCACAGATACTGAAACTGAGCTGTATCCTTCCCTTAAAAGCACTATAAGAATTTGCCTTTCTGAAGACTCCTTTAGTGAGTGTCTGTCTTCTGTATAAATTTGGATATTCATCTATTATGAAGTGAGGGCCACCTGCTTTCTTTGGGAGAGCATCCATTTCAAGACTTTCTCATAAGAAAAAGAACAGTGAAGAAATACTGTCTCTCCTGCGTCAGGCTAGTGGGAGATTGGCAGTTGCCAAGATTTCCAAACTTGCCCAACTGGCTCTCTGGGGACATCCAGTATCACACACATTCCTGAAGAATGGCTTAGAGACGTTTTACCAGCAGAACCACTCCTGTAATGGGAAGGGACAGCACCTGGAAAGAGGAGAAGCTATGGGAACAGGAGTGGCAAGGAGGAGGAATCTATGAACTGAGTCCTGGACATGCTCCAGCTATCAGGTAGGCTCAGAAGGTTCTGGAAATCATGGAGGGTCCAGCATGAAACCAGGCCCTTTTCAGGCATATCACATTTAATCTTCACTGTACTGGTGTGAGGCCAGTTTTTCCTTCTTTTATTTCAAATGGGAAATGGAGTCTTGGAGAGGCTGAAATGCCAAGCCTTGGCAAATATAAGTGGTGGTTAGGATTTGAGCCCAGGTCTCTCTGACTCCAAATCTGTTGTTTTTAAATCACTGTGTTGTATTGAATATAGAGTGAAGCAGAATAATGAATCGTATTGCATTCAGACCCATATTTAAAATACTTCTTCAACATATGCTTAGTAAGAGGGGGAGAGGCTGGCGGTGGGGGCAGGCATAGGGCAGCATCTGGCACAGACACTTCACTCAGCAGACAGAGTCAGCTAGGTAGTATAATGCTCCTCCCACCTTGTAAGGCAGACCAGAGCTCTGAGCTTACCTGAGCTTATTATTGGGAGACATCTTCTTTCCCACCTCAACCCACCCATAAGAGAATCCCTTATAAGCACAAGCAGTTTGGACCCTGAGAGGTGGCCTTGTAAACGGTGTTGCCAGAAGGGTGGTATGCAGAATTCTGGTTCCCCAGGCACTGCCACTGTTTTCCGTATGGTCAGGCCACAGGCTACATCTGAGGGTCTCAGAAAATGAAACCCCGAAATGAAGTCTGCCCTGCTGCTCTCCTGTCTCTGCCCTCTCATTCTCCCCTGAGGCTAGCCATGGAAACTAGCCTCCCTGTTCTCAAGGCAGGTATTAGAAACCAGAACCACTTTCCCCCAAAGCCAGACATGAAACCTGAAGATACTACTCTAATTTTCCCTTTGCCTGTCTGTGTAAGAACTGGCCATAAAGGGATCATCTGACCTACTTTGTCCAATCATATTTCTGCATGGCTGTTCATACTTTGTTGAATCTAACCATAAAAATGAACAGTTCCCTCTGCATCTTTGGGTCATAACACCTCCATTCCAGAGAGGCTCCTGTTCCAACCCAGAAGGAAGACGTGCTGCACAGAGATACCAAGAAGAATCCAGACAGGCCTTGCTGGGTTTCCCCATTTATTCCTTTTTTTTTTTTTTTGAGACAACTCTTACTCTGTCTCCCAGGTTGGACTGCAACGGTATGGCCTTGGCTCACTGCATCTTCTGCCTCCTGGGTTCAAGTGATTCTCCTGCCTCAGCCTCCCGAGTAGCTGGGAATACAGGTGCCTGACACCGCGCCCAGCTAATTTTTGTATTTTTAGTAGAGACGGGATTCCACCGATTTGGCCAGACTGGTCTCGAACTCCTGACCTCAGGTGATCCACCCACCTCGGCCTCCCAAGGTGCTGGAATTACAG
>PVKV010029850.1:0-23059 GCA_004027835.1 Alouatta palliata | reverse complement strand
GGGAGATGGAGTGAGGCTGGGATGGAGCTGAGGACAGGAGGCGGGGAGATGGAGTGAGGCTGGGATGGAGCTGAGGACAGGAGGCGGGGAGATGGAGTGAGGCTGGGATGGAGCTGAGGACAGGAGGCGGGGAGATGGAGTGAGGTTGGGATGGTGGAGGTGAAGACCACCTTACTTTAGGCACCTTCCCTGCAATGCTCCCCACCCCCACTGCTGTGATTTGAATGATGTGTGTCCCCTCAAAATTCATGTTGAAAATCCCCAGTGCAGCAGTGTTGAGAACTGGGGCCTTCAGGAGGTGACCAGGCCCTCATGAATGGATTAGTGCCTTATGGAAGGGCTTGAGTTCTTCCGTCTCTTCTGCCACGTGAGGACACATCGGTTCTCCCCTCTGTAGGACGCAGCAACAAGACCCTCTGCAGAAAGCAGCCCTCCCCAGACACCAGACTTGCCCTGGTCCTGGACTTCCCAGCCTCCAGAACTGTGAAAAATAATGTTCTATTTTTTGGTCTGTAGTATTTTCTTACAGCAACACAGACGGACTAAGAGACACCCCAACAGCCACATTCACTGCAGGGCTGCCATATTGGCACAGGCTCCTCCCCTAGCCTCTCTGATTGGCTCAGAGATAGGCACATGGTCCATGCTGGGCCAATCAGAGCCCTTCTGTGCCCGCACTTCCGGTCCTCCCTGAGGATCATCATCCGGTTCTCTACTGTGCTCTGTTCTCTGCGCCCTGCGCCCTGCAGCTGGCCTGGGTGAGCCACATCAGCCCACCCCCTGCCTCCTGGGGAATCTCAGCAGGGGATCAGAGGGGCAGAGAACACCGCCAGGGCAGGGTACTTACTCCTGGCTTCATTCCAGCTAGTTTCCTTTGCTGGCTACAGCCCCCAGTGAGGGTCCCTGCTCCCCATGGCAGCCTCTCCATGTAGCTCTCTGCCCTTGCTCCTTTGGGTGAGGGGGGCGAACAGCCTTACCATTGCTGGCCTCAGGAAATGATGTGTTCCTTGTGGTTTCCTTGCCCCCGGCCCACACTTTTGTAGACGGTCTTTTTACTAATCCGTCCTGGGATAAACCTGACTCAGCGGGGCCAACTGGTTTCTTCCAGGACCATGGTCTCCCCTTGGAATTGGAAACAAAGCTGAGAAAGCGAAGTCATGTTTTGCGTGGGTGGTGGAACTAAAGACACGTCCACTGTGTGGCATAGTGGGCTGCGGGTGAAGCGGATGAAGGCGATACAGGGCGAGGATGTGGCTTGAAACCGCGAGCGGCATTCTCCCTTCCCTGCTTCCATCCGTCCCTGGTCTGCGTCCCAGCCCTGGTACCTAAGGCTGTCCCAGGATCCACTGTGTAAATTCACTTTTCTATTAAATGATCTCAGATCATTCGATTATGTGCAACCAAATGTTCTCCCTCATACATCGTCATACAGCGTTAAAGCTTCAGGAGACTTTGGTATGTTTTTAAAACAAAAACATAAGTTTTTTTTCCTTCCTTCTATCTACCAACTTACCCACAAATCCAACATGCTATAAAATGTTGATTTCAGGTACTATTAGAGAAAGGTGGTCATTAGCAGAACTTAGCAGGGATGACTCACGTAATGCACCTTGGTCACTGGAGATGAACCATTCTTTGAAAGAATTCAGACTTTCTGAGAGTTTACAGAGACAAAATGATGATGGGAGTGCAGCCATGCCGTCACATATCCGAGAATTTCTAGAGACTGTCTAGAAATTCTCTCTCCTTATCCTTTCACTCACCTGACCATCTGACATACATCCTGGGCAACCAGGTCCGGCTGGTGCCTGAACCGGTTCAGCCTTGCTTGGCAGGCATAGAAAGAACTGTGAATGAGAAGACCTTAGTCATGCCCGCCTAATGACGAGAATGGGTTCTGCAGAATGCATTGTTAGGCAGTTTCACAATCACGCAAACATCACAGAGTGTGCTCACGGCTCCCCTGGATGGTTTAGCCCGTGGCACACCAAGGCTGCATGGTGGAGCCTTTGGCTCCTAGGCTGCAGACCCGCACAGATGTGACTGTACCCTGTACCCTGTACCCTGTCCTGTAGGCAACTGTGACACAATGCTAAGTATTTGTGTATGTAAACATATCTCAACATAGAAAAGGCGTAGTAAAAATATAATATTGTAATCTTCTGGAACTGCCACCGTCTCTGTGGTCCTTGGTGCCTAAAATGACATCCTGGAGCACAGGACTGTCCTTCTGTGGGTCAGCGTTACTCTGAAATGTCTGCATCTTAACCTGTAACATTGAACCTGGACAGTGAAGAACTTAGTACAAAGCACGGTGCACGTAGTTTTGTTCTGGCCAAACTTTGTCTTTCAGGTATACAGAGAGGTCATTGAGAATGTTGCCTGATAACTGAGGTTATGCTTCCTGTGGAGATGGTACTGATAAATGCTGTGATCCAGTATTTTCAACACTCATATTTGTGTATAATTGCAAGGGGGCCCTGGACCCTATGCCAAGGACTGTTGAAGAAACTGTTTTGATCAGTTTCTTCATGTGAGGGCAGACTATGTGATGGATCAGGAATATCTTTTTTTTTTTTTCTTTGAGACAGAGTTTCACTTTTGTCATCCAAGCTGGAGTGCAATGGCACGATCTCGGCTTACTGAAACCTCTACCTTCCAGGTTCAAGCAATTCTCCTGCTTTAGTCTCCCAAGTCCTGCCTCAGTCTCCCAAGTAGCTGAGATGACAGGTGCCCGCCACCATGCCTGTCAGGGACGGCACGTCTGCCGGGAAGCTCTCGGCCAGCAAAAGGATCCCAATACCTGGAAGAGAGAGTGCGCAGAAAAGATAGTAGACAGAAAAGTAGGGTCTGGAGGTCTGAATAAGCATTGCATAAACAGCAATGCCTAAACAGCAATTTTATTTGTGCATAGGGTCCCAATATATACTGTTAGTCTTTAAACACTGACGTCAGTCTACATTGTTTTAGCTAAAACATTAAAGGGAACACAAAGTTACAAAATTTGGTAAAGTAGATAAAATACAAGTTAAAAGAGAACAGTACCAAAGTCACAAAATAATGCAAAACAAGCAGATGCTCTTCTTATCTGTTATGGAAGAGTTTTACATTTAACAAAGTAACATTCTTTAAAGGTCAGGCCCACCATAAATTCCAGGAACAGTAATCTTAAAGAATTACATGCATAATAACAGGGTTCAAGCAGTACTTGATAAACAGAGTCACAAAACTAGTCCAAACCAGGAACGAGACAAAACACAATGTCTTAGTAAAACCACACAGCCATCACCAGGCCACTGTGTAAGTGCCTAGAAGTTCAAAATAGCCCTTTTACATGATTCCTCATCCTAAGTTCCTGCTTTCCCATAGCTCGACTGCCTCCAGGAGGGGGAAAATGCTTCTGGGTTCAAGCTCACATTATGGCAGAAGCACTCTTGGGGGTCTCTACGCTGGAGCGAGACCCACACATGCCTGGCTGATTTTTGTATTTTTAGTAGAGACGGTTTCGCCATCTTTGCCAGCCTGTTCTCAAACTCCTGACCTCAGGTGATCCACCCACTTCGGCCTCCACAAGTACTGGGATTACCAGCATGAGCCACCATGCCCAGCCAGGAATATCTTTAAAAATATTGAGTGTTTATTTTATAAGCAACAATCAAACATGTGCTACTGCTTCCTTAAAACATTAAATGAGAACTCAGCAAAATTTCTCCATTCTGAGGTGTTCCGGATCAACTCTGAAGTCTAAAAGCTCAGACCTAGAGAGACAGCTGGAGTCAACAGAGACTGTAGGCTTCGCAGTGGGCTGCAAAGAAGGCCAGGTGTCGTAAACAAACATTGGCCAAGCCACCTGTTCGTGAGCTCCAGGAGCAAGAGAGGAGCGGAGATACCACAAAGGGCCGTGAGGGCTTCATCCCTGGGCTTTATTTAAATCAGTGGGGTTCAGCACGGCTGTTAAACATGAGGTGATGTTAGAAGTAATGCAACATGTAATCCCAGCACTTTGGGAGGCCGAGGCAGGCGGATCACGAGGTCAAGAGATCGAGACCAACCTGGTCAACATGGTGAAACCCCCGTCTCTACTAAAAATTCAAAAAAAAAAAAAAATTAGCTGGGCGTGGTGGCACGTGCCTGTAGTCCCAGCTACTCGGGAGGCTGAGGCAGGAGAATTGCTTGAACCCGGGCGGCGGAGGTTGCAGTGAGCCGAGGTCGAGCCACTGCACTCCAGCCTGGCGCCTGGTGATGAGTGAGACTCTGTCTCAAAAAAAAAAAAAAAAGAAGTAATGCAACATGGACTTGTTTCTCCAAGGAAGCGCTGTGGTCCCTCTCGCCCACTGTCTGCATTTCAGCTGCCCAGGTGTCAGCGTTTCATCTGCTTCCACAGCCCTTTCATCATGTTCAATGAATTCCAGCGTCTGCTTTTTACTACGATTCACTGAAATTACAAGGCTCATGCTAGTTCTCAGTGTCAAATCCTCCATCTTCCATGGAAGTGCCACTTTCTCCCACGCTTCTCATGCAAATTTAGCATTCTCTTCTAGTTCATTTTTCTAACAGTAACATTTGTTTAATCCACAAATTATTTATTGTAGGCATGGCTGTTGAATGACCCGGATTGGAAGTGTCTTGTCTTGCTTTATGTCCTAAGACCATGGTTTTGGCGTCTGTCCATCTGAAGGCAGCTGCATCAGCATCAGGCCTTTCCTTTCGTGTTCTGAATGGGGAGCCACAGCCTCACTCTCTCCAGGCTGTAGCCTGCGCTGTGCCCGCTCCCTGTTTGCCAGACACTGGAGAGGGCAGCCGCGCCCAGTGCAGCTGTGACTACAGCCATCTTGCCCTCCCGTCTGCTTCAGCAGAGCCCATGCTGGCTTGGAACACAGGACAGACAGCTTCTCCTGGACCCTGGATCCGGCCCCTGACCTTGGGATGTCACCACTAGTAAATCCCCGAAGGCTCTGACCCACGACTCCCATTAGGATTCCATCTGCTCATGCTTTAATGTTTTGACCTGGGAGAGATGAACACTTGTTTTTCCAGTGTTCGCTGTGGGGACATCAGTGGGGGGCTGGCCCCAGCTCAAGCCTGTGTTCTCCATTGCTATTATTTGCAAGTTAATATGATGATCTGAGCCAAAATAAACTCAAGGCAGGCTGCAAAAGTTGCTGTAAGTCATCTAAGTGAGTGTGTGATGTGCATCTGATCAAGCCCTTATTGAGAAGGGTGGGTGCCCAGATTCTGCCATTTCCCACTCCTGCTTGGGAAAGGAGGCCTTATGGGTCATGTGGAGACAGAGAGGGACCAGGGGATTCCTACCAGGGTCTGTTAATGATGCGAGAGGTAGGGGCTCTGATCGTCCTGCCAGAGCCCACTGGAGAAAGCTACACTTTGGGTGTTTGAGGGACAGAATTCTGACCCTAGGCAAGGTGAGACAAGGCAGGAGTCAGGGTCGGGGTCCTGCCAGCAGGCATTTGGGGCCAGGCAGACACGTCCAGCATTAGGCCAGGTCAGATGTCAGGGGGATTCCATCTATCCAATGGGGTGGGTGAATGGGCACACCTTTACAATGGGTGTCCTGTGAAGCCAGGATCATCTAGACTTCGGATGAGATGGAGCTGGGCATGTTTTGCTCTTTGCTTGGGTTGTCAGAATTCCAGAGTCAAATTCTGGCTAATGCTTAGTACCTGGTGGGTTTTATTGTTTGGTACCCAGGCTAATCTCATGTTTCTACAGTACCTTTCCATTCTCCCCTGTTTCATTGTAGGAATTTCAATAAGCTTTTAAAATTTTTTCTGGCATAAATTATTTTTTTCATTTATGTGTTGCTGTGCTCATTAGGCTAACTCACTCTTTCTTTTATTTCCTTCCTTCCTTCCTTCCTTCCTTCCTTCCTTCCTTCCTTCCTTCCTTCCTTCCTTCCTTCTCTCTCTCTCTGTCTCTCTTTCTCTCTCTCTCTTTCTCTCTTTCTCTCTCTCTCTTTCTCTCTTTCTTTCTTTTTCACTCTTGTTGCCCAGGCTGGAGTGCAGTGGCACAATCTTGGGTCACTGCAACCTCTGCGTCCTGGGTTCAAGCGATTCTTCTGCCTCAGCCTCCCGGGTAGCTGGGATTACAGACATGTGCCACCACGCCCGGCTAATTTTGTATTTTTAGTAGAGATGGGGTTTCACCACATCAGCCAGGCTGGTCTTGGCTGTTGATCTCCGGTGATCTGCCCACCTCAGCCTCCCAAAGTGCTGGGATTATAGGCTTGAGGGCTCTTTTTGTATGTTTTATTAAGTGTCCAACTCAATGGTTTTTTTTTTTTAACTCAATGGTTATTAATACATTCAGAGATAAATGCAACTTTCTTCATCTTTTTATGCTGCTGTAACAAAATACCACAGGCTGGGTAATTTATAATGAACAGAAATTTACCGGCTCACAGTTCTGGAGGCTGGAAAGTTCAGTATCTCAGTATGAAGGTGCTATGAGCCTTGATGTCTAGCGAGGGCCCCAGTCTGTGCTTCTGGGATATGCCTTGAACACTGCAACTTCCAGAAAAAAGAAACACTGTTCCTCACATGGCAGAAGAGTGGAAGAGCCAGGAGAGAGCCCACTCCTGAAATACCTTTTATTAAGGCATTAAACTCATCCATGAGGGGACATGCTTTATGGCCTAATCACCTCTTAAAAGCCTCACCACCCAAGCCATTAGATTGGCAGTTAACTTTCAACATGAGTTGTGGAGCAGACAAGCATTCAAAGCATAGCATCAACCATCACCCATTTCTAGACGATTTCATCAACTCAGAAAGACATCCTGTGCCCTTTAGCTATCAACCTCACTATTTCCCCTCTCCTCATGAAGCAACTGCTAATCTACTTATGGGTATTTCTCTGTGAGAAGATTTTTTTCACTTAGCATCATGTTTTCAGGGTTCATCTTGTCGTGTTAGTACTTCTTTCCATGGCCGAATAACACTCCATTATATGGGTATATCACATTTTGTGTATCCGTTTATCGATGGAGAGGCATTGCTGTTTCCACCTTTTGGCTATTATAAATAATGCTGCTATGAACATTAATATGTGAGTTTTTGCATGAACATGCTCTCATTTCTCTGGGGTACTTACCTAGGAGTGAAATTGCTGGTCATATGGTAATCCTCTGTTTAAGTGTTTGAGGAAGTGTCAGGCTATTTTCTGAAGTGACAGCTCCATTGTGCATTTCCACCAGCAATCATGAAGATTCCAGTCTCTTCGCATCCTTGCCAACACATCCCATCCTTTGTAATTCCTTTTTCTTTCTTTAAAATCACTAGTAATATGTCTCCTTTATATTTCTGATTTTAATAGTTTGAGTCTCTTCCCTCTATTTTTGTTTTTTTGGTCAGTCTAGCTAAAGGTTTGCAATTTTTGTTGATCTTTGCAAGGAAAGTGGTTTTGGTCTCACTGATTCTTTTTTTCTATTATTTTTTAATTTTATATTTCACTAAATCCCAATCTAGTCTGTTTTATTTCCTTCTCATTGCTTCCACAGGTTTCGTATGTTCTTTTTCCAGTGACTTAAGATGTTAGAAAAATTCGAGATTTTACTGCTTTTTAATTACAGTCATAGTCATAAATTTCTTTCTAAGTACTGTTTTAACTGTTTGAACCCCAGAAGATTTGATATGTTGTGTCTTCATTTTCATTTATCTCAAAGTATTTTTATAATTTACTTTTTGATTTCTTTACTCTTTAGTTGTTTGAAAGTGTTTTGTTTAATTAATACATGTTTGCAAGTTTCATAAGTTTTCTTTCCATTCTTGACTTCAAATACATCAGGATCATAGGATATACTATTTTTCCATGCTTTTTTTTTATGGCTTAGCATATGATCGCTCCTAAAAAATGTTCCATGTGTACTCAGGAAGAATTTATAGTGTACTGTTGTTGAGTGTAGTGTTACATTGAAGTCTGCTGGGTCTAGTTGATTTATTATGCTGTTAAAATTTATTTCCTTGTTAATCTTCTACCTAGCTGTTTGTATCTATTGTTGGAAGTGAGGATACTGAAATATGCAACTATTATTGTTGAATTGTCTAATTCTCTCTTCATTCCTGTCACTTTTTGCTTTGTGTATTTTAGTGGTATAGTGTTAGGTGCATATATGTGTATAATTGTATCTTCTTTTTTTTTTCTTTCTTTTTTTTTTTTGACACAGAGTCTTGCTCTGTTGCCCAGGCTGGAGTGCAGTGGTACAATCTTGGCTCACTGCAACCTCTGCCTCTGGGTTCAAGCAATTCTGTCTGCCTCAGCCTCCTGAGTAGCTGGGATTACAGGCACCCACCACCACGCCCAGTTAAATTTTTTTTTCTTTTTTTTTTTAGTAGAGAGGGGGTTTTGCCATGTTGGCCAGGCTGGTCTTGAACTCCTAACCTCAGGTGATCGGCCTGCCTCAGCCTCCCAAAATGCTGGGATTACAGGCGTGAGCCTCTGCGACAATTGTTGTATATTCTTAATGGACTGAGCCTTTTATTGTTACTATTTACCCCTAGAAACACTACTGTTTCAAAGTCGATTTTGTCTGATACTAGTATAGCCACTCTAACTTTCTTGTGGTGCTGTTTGCATAATATACCTTTTTCCAACCTTTTACTTTCAGTCTATATCCCTGACCTGAAGTGTGCCCTGTGTTGACAGCATATCGTTGCTAGATCTGTTTTTTCTTTTTGTGATCATCTGACCATCTCTGCCTTTGAAGGGGTTGTTTAATCCATTCAGATGTACTGTTGTGATTAATACGGTCGGATTTATGTCTACCATTTTGATTTTTGATATGTGACTTTCTTTATGTATGTGATTATATCCTAATGTATCATTTAAATTTTTTAATCATTTCATTCGCTATATTTTTAAATGTTGTTTTCTTAGTGGTTGCCGTAAGTGTTACCATATACATCTTATCAGAATCACCTTCAAATTTACAGTAGTTTAATTCCAATTGGATGTAGAAACATCTCTCTCTCTCTCTCTCTTTCTCTTTCTTTTTGAGACAGGGTCTCATTCTGCCACCCAGGCTGGAGTGCAGTGGCTCAATCATGGCTCACTGCAGCCTTGACTGTGTAAGCTCAAGCCTCTCACATCAGCCTCCCAAGCAGCTGGGACCACGGGTGTGTGCCATCATGCCCAGCTGATTTTTGTATTTTTTTGAGATGGAGTTTTGCCACGTTGCCCAGGCTGGTCTCACACTCCTGGGCTCAAGTGATTCACCTGCCTCAACCTCCCAAAGTGCTGGGGTTACAGGTGGGAGCCACTGCGCCTGGCCGAAACGTCACTCATGTATGTTTTGTTTTTCCTTTTCTTGTGGTATTACTTTCATGCAGATTACATCTATAAATGTTACTAACCCAACAATACACATTGTTGTTTTTATTTTGTATAATTTTATGTCTCTTAATAAAACTAGAGGGAAGGAGAGCAAGTATATATTTACAGCTTTTGCTGTATCAGCTTCTCATTTACTGTTTCTGGTTCTCTTCATCTGTTCCTATGGAGTCAAGTTACTCTCTGGAGCAATTTCTTTAGCCCAATACAGCTTTGTTCCCAGCCACCTCTTTTGTCCTGTTATTAATAAGTATATTGCATTTCCATATGTTGTACACCCCAAAATATGTTATATACATGCTGTTTTATACAATAGTATCAGAAGGAATATACAATTACTTTTAAATCATTTAAGATAAGGAAGGAGAAGTAGCATGCATTTTACTGTCTTTTATGGTTACGTAATTGTACTTACTGGTGCTTTTTTTTTCTTTTTAATGTGAATTTGATTTACCAACTGGGATCACCTGCTTTCAGCCTGAAGAACTTTCTTTAGTATTTCTTGGGTATGCTACCAATAAATTCCCCCAGTTTTACTTATTTGGGAATGTCCTTATTTCATTTTAATTTTTGAAAGATAGCTTTGCTGCATATATAATTTCCGGGTGACAGTTTATTTCCTTGAGAACTTTAAACATATCATCCTCTCACCTTCAGTCCTCCATTGCTTCTGATGGGAAGTCAGCTGTTAGTCCTACTGTGGTCCTTTACACGTGATGAGTGACTTTTCTTTTGTTGCTTTTTCAAGATTGTCTTCCTTTCTTTGACATTCAGCATTTTTACTATAATGTGTTCGTTTGTGGATCTCTTTATGTTTCTTCTACTTGCAGTTTGCCGAGCTTTTGGCTGTGTAGATGGACGTTTGTCAATGTATTTGGGATGCTTTTTGTTATTATTTCTTTGAATATTTTTTCTCTTCCTCTTTTTCTCTGCCTCTCCTTCCCCTGCCTCTACCCCCAGTTTCTGTTACTCTGATTACACATGTTGGTGCACCTAATGGTGTTATACATTTCTCTGAGGATTTGTTTGTTTCACTTTATTCTTTTTTCTCTTTGTTCTTCATATTGCATAATCTCTGTAGATTGATCTTCTTCAAATTTGTGAACTTTTTCTTCTCCTAGTTTAAATCTACCCTCTACTGAGTTTTTTAATATCAATTTTTGTACTTTTATTTTCAGAATTTCCATTTGGCTCTTTTTTTAAAAAAATTTTCTATTTATTGATTTTATTGATATTCTCTCTTTGGTGCAACATCATTCTTACAACTTCGCTTTCTCCTTTATTCAGCTCCCTCAGTTCTCTGAGTATATTTATGATGACTGCCTTGCAGTCTTTGTTAAATTCCACATGTGGTCACCCTCACAGGCAGTTTCTGTTGCCTCCTTATTTTCTGGTGTATAGGTCATGCTTCCCTGTTTCTTTCTATGCCATGTGTTTTTTCTGTTAAAAACTGTGATTTTGATGTAATACATTACACCGTATCTGGGCATTGTTTTTTTTTTACCCCTTGCTCCTCTCCAGGGCCTATGCTTGTTATTTGTTTATTTGTTTAGTGACTGACTGGATTATTTTAGAGAGAATCTATTTCTTTCCTGCAGTGTGACGCCTCAGATGTTCTTCCCCGTGGTGTGCAGCCTTGAGTATGCAAACATTCACCTTGAGATGTCAGTGGTTTTGGCAAGGCTGTCTTGCACTGTGTCTTTCCCTGACCACACCCTGCTGTTAAGAATCACTTCTTGCAGGCGAATTGCCCCATTTTTTCAACAATGCCTTGGGGGCATAAATTGCTCCTCAGACTGCTCCAATTAAATTCTGGCTCCTTTAAAGGAATAATTTCTGTTGGCAGTATTTAAACTTTTCTGACACCAGGATTGCTCATCCCAGCTCTCTTTTTCCACCTTTCTTCAGAAAACTGGACAGCCTACAGTTTAGCATATCTCTCTGATGGACCTATTAGTCTTCTCTCAATCGCCTTTTGACACAGTCTCTGCTGTTTTCGAGAGCACCCATAGGGTTGAACTTCTCCATATTCTGTTTCGTATGAATTCAATTCTTTTAAAAAAGAGACTCATAGCTTTCTGTTCTTCAGCTTGCTTCTTTCCCTGGACAAAATCCTTGAGGTGGGGCAGCCTGTGTGCGTACAAGAGCAAACTTCTCTCTCAAAAATACAGCCACCCTAGGAGCTGCGCACCCTATAGATGGGGGAGCAGCAGCTTCAGGCCTCCTCATTGTGCCTCTCCCAGGATGAAACTCCTGCCCCATGAGATGGGCAAGAGGCCCCAATATTTCAGTGATCCTAAACTCAAGACAAAGCCTCTGTTCTATGAAGAGAACCCCACCTTTCACCACCTTTACCTAGAACTTAGTCTCAGCAACAGTTAGCTGGGAGTAGTGGGGGCACTGCAATCATCTTCCTACCCCTCCCAGTAAGACAAGCCTCAGCCCAGTGCTGGGGGAGAGGGGGCCTCGTGTTCTTGGCTGGACCTGTCTGAAGAGAAAATTTCATCTTATCAAGTTGGGATGCTGGAGAGAGAGAGTGGTCTTGGTTCAGATACACAGAATCTTGCCTTTCTTACCAGGTGTCAGTAGATGATCTTAAATGAGTGTCTCTTCATTCACTATATACCATTATGACAATTTCCAGAGACTTTAAATGGTGTGTGTGTATTTTAAAAATAATTTTCACCAGCTTCTCCGGGGAGTGAGACCACAGAGCGGGCCACAGAGCTCCTCAGGCTGCCGTGTTGGAAGTGTCTCCGTCACCAGCCTCACACTTACTCAGCATCCAGTTATCGTGTGGCTGTGTGGCATTCAGAGCTTTACCTCTGGAGAAGGTAGATCTTTTTCTACATTTGCAGATAAGAAAAGTTGGGGCTTAGACTAACAAAGACAAACATACCCAGGTGACACACTCTGAGTCTCAGCCCTGCACATAGGTAGTCTCGTCTGACTCCCGATCCATGCACTTTAAAAGCTTCTGTATCGCTGTGTGCATCTTCACTCACTGGTATGGGGCATGTTTTGGAAGCCTCAGGCTCCTTGGAGATATTTTCTCCTTTGGTTTTTACAGCTGTTCTACGGCCTAGGCATCACTACCTCATGTTTTAGAAGCACAAGCCTTGGGCCATGGAGCCAGGCCTGTCCAGAGCCACAGCTCATCACCAGCCTGGGAGCTAACCCAGGCTAGGCCGGGTGCATGCGCAGTAACCAGGTGGAGTAAGGCCTGCTCCCCAGATCCCGGTGTCTCGGCAGGAGTGTGATATTTGCAGGCGCACAGTCCTCTGCTGGTCCAGCTGAGGCTCCCAGGCTTCTGTTCCCACGTGAAAGCTCCTTATGGCAAGCGCCCGGCCACTTCAGGCTGTGTCTCCTCCACCCCTTCCTTCGGAGACATGATCATTTCTATGGAAAGAGACAGCTGGAGGGAGAGCTCCAGCTCCTCAGCGCTTTCTCCCAGCAGCCACGCACGCCCCTCCTTTCCATGGCCCCGTGGCCAGGGTTAGCAGCCAGCAGTGCAGTGTGCAGAGACTGGTGTGGAGGGGGCCAGTCTCCATGCGTCTGAGGGAAGGAGCTGGACACTTGCAGCACTGTCTGCACCCACTGCACTGACAGTGGGCACCACCACGGTGGGCCCCCAAGTCTGGACACAGCCTTCTTAAATCCCCCGCGTTCCTGTGTTCTCCCTGCTCACGACAGGGCGTCTCTCCTGATGACTGTGCCAGCAGAGCGGAGGGCGGTGTCTGTTCTGTTGTGGGCAAATAATTTTGTTTAACATTGCAGTGGATTTTTACAGCCTGGTGGGGCAGCTGGTGGGCGATCATCCTAGAAATCTTCTTATAAAATCATCTTTATTCGAGCACCACCTCCCTGCTCAGCCCTGAGGACTGCAGAGGGGCTTTCCTAGCCTCCCGCATGTCCTGCTGTGAACCTGTGTGGTCCTCATTGTGGCTGCCACCCTTAGTGGGGTTGGGGTCCTGGGTGGGGCCATCTGTCCAGCTCTGGGGAGGCTTACAAAGTGGGGATGGACTCCCAGGCAAACAGCTTGCCCCGGCAAATTGGACAGTAAATGTCACCGGGTACTGGGTGTCCATTCTACTTTAGATGCCCCTGATCCAGGGCTGGCAACCAGGGAGGGAGGAGCTGGACTATCAGGGAGCAGGCGCAGTGGCAGGACCCCCCTCTGTCGGGTGCCACACCCTGCTGCTCCCACAATCCATGGAGGACTGAGCCTCTGCCAGTCCCCGGGGCCCTGTCCCACCCAGCTCCTGACCCTCTCTGTTCCTGGTTGCACCTGGAAGGGCATTGTCAGGAAGCCCTGGGATGCCAGAGAGGCAGGTTTGTGTGCCACCTGGCGGGTGCAGCAGTGTCAGGCCTGTCGTGTTTGTTTCATACATGTGTGTTACTCATGGAGTCACAGAGCTGGGGCAGAGGACCCTACAGTTCCTCTTGTCTATCTGCCCTTTCTGCAGCTGAGGATACTGAGGCTCCACACAGGGACGTGCAACTCAGAGTGACTCAGGTGAGAGGGTGTTGATTCCAGGTACCGGGAAGGTTGACGGGGGTTCCAGGTGTCACCAGCAGCACCTGCTCATCAGGTAAGGTTCCAGTCTGAGGGCAGCCCCACCAGCACGTGGTGGCCTCCTGCCAGCCCTTGTCACCATCTGCCTGTCCAACAGTTCTCCATAGAGTATGAGAAACAGAACTTGGCTCAGGGATGTCTTGCCTGGACCTCAGAGGACCCAGTGGCCCAGACTGGAGATTGTGGGCTCCCAGGAGAGCAGAGCCACCTCCCACCATCTTCCAATGAACCCTGAGCCCTTGTTTAAATCCTTCAGGAGACAGGAAGCTCTCTGCCTGCAAGTCTCACAGTGCATGTGCTGGAAAACCCTGATTAAAACCTTCCACTCAGCCACTCTCCCACACTCAGACCCCAGGCCACAGCCCCTCTCTGGAACACCAGCACACAGTGCCTGGACGAGGACAGGCTCTCGGAAATAGTGGTCGAATGATGGACCCAGGAAAGCCATCGTGGTCAGTGGTCATGCCTAGCCCTCAGCTCCCTGCAGTTCCTTGGCCGTCCTTCCTGGATGCGCCCCACAGGACGGGCCCTTGAGAAGGAGCCCACAGGGGCACACCCACTACCTCGATCTGAAGATGTTCTCTGAGGTCACCAGCAGAGAGAGCACCTGCTGGTCTGAAACGTTCCCGCTCATTCTTATCCTTTGCGTCAACGGTGACTTTAGCATTGACTCAGTGAAGAAAAGGATGGGCTGGTCCTGGGCCCGATATGTATCCAAAGACTCACGGATTTCATTTTTTTCCGGTAACCAAGTATCTCACACATAGAGACAAGCGCAGAAGGTAGGTGTCACTCACCTATGCCCACCAACAAGAACTAACCAGGCTTGCAGTTCACGGAGCACCTTGTCCACCCCAGTGCTGTGAGGCTTTGAGGCTTCCCCAGGTGGTGGTGGGGTGACCTCCAGGTGCAGGTGCCCACAGCTGGGCAGAGTCCCCCTGCCCTGCTCCGGCTGTCTTGGAACGCAGGGATCCGGCCTGAGGGAGCCTTGTGTGTTTCTCCAGCTCCTTGGCGTGGGACCTTCGGGAAGAACTGGGCTGAGCACCCGCCTCTGTGCCAGCTGCTACGGTTCCTTTTGTTTTTGTTTGTTTGCTGTGGCTTGCCCGGCTGTTTAGGGAGACGACTGGCATTCGCTCCAGGAAATCCTCTCTGGGGTGGAAGTGCTTATTCACGCAGGCGGCTGGATCGAGGGAAGTCAGACTGCACCATTTCCAGCAACTCTGCTTGGTTATGATTAATGGAGAGAAATCTGCCCAAGAGAAGCTAAATTTAGCCAAAAGTTGAGCCCCCTGCTTCCTCACTCCGCCCTCAGGCACAGGCAGAGTGTGTGTTTCTGTTGGCCAGAGCCCAGATAACATCGAGAGGGGGAAGACAATCCCCAGAAATCTGAAAAATGTAGAACAAGGAAAGAAAATGTTCAATCCACCAAAACAAACAGCGATACAATCTCACCACCCTCGGTTTTTGTACCACTGGGTTTAGGGGGAAAGAAAACAAGAAGCTGAATTAGAGAGATATGAATTAAACACACACGCAAAAGATTCCCTTGAACACAAGAACAGCATGCTTCCCACACAGGATCACGGTGCTTGAAACCCTGGACCCTCGAGTGCAAGGCCCTGGTGGGGCAGGGCACCGGGCAGGAGGGCGACCGGGTTCCCCAGCATCCACGGCAGACGGCCCTTGGCCCTGGCTGCCCTCCCTCCACGCGTCACGTGCTCACCTGCTTCTCTTCCTGACCCTGGCTGTTTCAGTGATCTTCAGGCTTTGAAAGTGCTTTCATTACTCCTGTCATTTATCCCACAAAGATGTACTGTGCTGGGCACAGGCAGGGCCAGGACCTGTGAAGAGGAATAAGATGGTCCTTGATCCCCAGGATTCGAGGTTGCCAGGAGGGTGGTCCAGATGGAGGTGGGACAGCTGGAGGTGGCGCCAGGACTGCCTTCTGGGTCTCCAAGCGGGTCCTGGAGTTGCAGGCTCTGTGAGCTAGGGGAACCCTGCGGGCACGCTGCCCGGGAAGATCGTGCTGCTGGTGGGTTCTGTGTCTGGTTGGAATGCCGGGGGCAGGCATTGGGGAAGCATCAGAGCCCATGCTTTGGGCCCTTCCTGTTTTGATTTCGGGTAGTACACCCTTAGGAAACACTTTGGGAGCTGCAAACACTCTACAGAGGAAGTATTCTATTATTTTAAATAACTGATCATGAATTCAGGGACCATGAACCATCTGTCTGAAGAGTCAGTATTGCAGGAAGTTTGAAGAATTGAATTCACATTTCAGGAGTGCTGGGTCACCGTGATGGGCTCTGGGGAGTGGCCGGTGAGCGGCAGACGGGAACAGTGAGAGGTGACGAGTTCCCGAAGGTCCCTCTCCCCAGGGGCACGTGGGGGCTCTTGGTGGGTGCTCTGGTGGGGCCCTGGGGGAGGACACGCTGATGTCCCCTTGCTGGTGGGGTAAAAATTACCCCTTCAGGGTGTGCAGGGCAGATGCATTGCTCTCTTAATAAATGATGATATGGCAAAGTTCCGGTGTGAGGCACTGAAGGTGCTAGCTTTTAGGAGGATTTGTGTTTTGAGAGTCCAGAGCCTGGCCTGAACAAATCTATGGTCATTCCAAGACATGGCACCTGTGCCAGGAGTCACAGCTCCCTGACAGCTGGTTTCTGGCCCAGCAGGTCACCCAACCCACAGGGACCACAGGTGTGCGGTGCAGGAGCAGTAGGGGCCCCAGCTCATGGCCCCACTCCCGGAAATCAGTACATGGGGGAGAGGAGGCTGCTCTTCTCTTGTGCTCACCACATCACAGCTGCCATTAAAATAGAGAAAAAATGTCTCCTCTGAGCAGGAAGAGTGCCTTTCCACTGATGGGCTGTTCTGTCTGCTCTCTCCCTTTCCACACTCTGCCTGTGGCTTTCAGTGAGTTCTCTGTTCCTGAGCAAAAATGCAGCTCAGAGTGACCTTCCTTTTCTCTTGTAGAAAGTTTAATCTTTTTACACATTTATGGTAGGCAGAATTCTAAAGTGGCCCAAAGATTTCCACGCCCTGGTGTACCTGCCGTGGACAAATCTGTGTGTTTCATTGTGGGTGGTTTCCATTGCTGCAGTATCTTTTCACCTGCAATCTTAAATCTTCTGTCGATTTTGTTCTCTGTACTTTTCATATCAGACATTGCAGTTTTCATCTCTAGAACTGTGATTTGGGTCTTTTTAGTGTCTTTAATTCTCTATTTAACGGAGCCATCTTTCCCCTCACCCCTTGGACATATGGAACTGTAAACAAAATATAAAATTCTAAGCCCCCCACCTGATGAATGGGCCCTCTCCCCTCTTGACCAACGGCATTCCCAGGTTAACCTGAAAAACTAGCTATGCTGTGATAGGAAGGTGGGGGTCAGGCATGCCTCCCTCTACCCTTCCCTCTTTGGAATTCAGGCACAGCTGCCCAGCATTAACCTGAAAACAGAGACCTTCAGGTTTAAGATCTTGAGAGGAAACAGACTCTGTAGCAATAAGATACCAGCCTGATTTTAGAATAGCATCACTTGACAGATTGCAGGCCCTGGAAGAAATGGAAGCATTTTACCCCAAAATATATTTCTCTGACATATTTCGAAATGGCCCTGCAAAGCTGTTTCTCATGGGGAAGGTCTGCATTCTGTAGAGAATTCCCATTCTTTTCCAGGTCTTTTCCCTGATCAGGAGAGAAAACCAACAGGCTGGCACCTTTTTAGGTCTGACGAGAGTTCCAAATCTGCTACCTGGAGGCTTCATCTGCATGACACAACCTTGGTCTCCACAACCCCTATCTTCACCCAGACATTCCTTTCCATGGATTCTAGGTCTCTAGCTGATAACTCTTAACCAACTGCCAATCAGAAACTCTTCGAATCTGCCTGTGACCCGGAAGTCCCTGCTTTCAGGTATTCCTCCTTTCCGGACCAAATCAGTGTACGTCTTACATGTATTGATTGATGTCTTATGTCTCCCTACAGTGTATAAAACTGAGCTGTATCCCAACCACTTGGGTGCATGTTCTCGGGACCTCCTGGTGCCGTGTCACCAGTCATTGGCCACTCGCACTTAGCACAGAACAAATCTCTTCACAGCTCACAGAGGTTGAATCTTTTTGGCAACAGAGCAAAGTCGTACAACTACCTCAGTGCTCTTGAACCCCGACCCTACGATTCCTGCCCACCACGGTCAGGTTCGATGGACTTTTCTCATCATGAGAGATCACATTTTCCTTCTTCCTGGCATGCCTGGACAGTTTTTATTGGATCCAGACACTATGAATCTTACCATGTTGGATGCCAAGTATTTTTGCTTTCCTGTAAATATTAGTTTGCTCACACATGCTCTGATCCCTGCACTGCTGAACTGTAGAGCTGGTCCCTGCATGGAACCTGGCGTTGCCATCTGTCAGCTCTCTCTGTCATCCTACAGCCCCCTCCCCAGATGTCAGACTCTGCCTTCTCAGCCCAGGGAGTCCTGTGGGCTGGGCCCTCTCCAGGCAGTCAGCAGGGCTGTGACATGGCTGTGACGGGGCTCAGCTCATCTCTGTTTTCTATTTCTCAAGCATAACATCCTTTCTTTCCTCATGTCCAGAGTCCTGACAAGTGTTCTTTCCTATGTTGTGTCTGCTTTTTTGTTGATTCAGACAGGCGGGTAACTCTAGTTCCTGTTATCCCACCTCAGCCACAGCAGAAATACTGACATGTATTTTGAAAGAGGTAGACTCATACCAGGCTTAATGTTCTGAAACCTGATCACGATGCCTGGAAATTCATGTTTTGCCCCTCTAAGTGTTGTAAGGTCAAATCAACAAACTCGTGTTCTCGGCAAAGCTCCGCTCCTCACCGATGGCCAGGAGTGAGGCAGGAAGTTGCCGGCACTGAGGGTGAGGAGGGGCTCTGGCTCCCATAACAGCGATCCCAGATGGTGAGACCTTTCCTTGAGCAGGGGCGCAGACCGGGGCTGGCCTGGGGAGCCCTCCGGAGTCCCAGCTGCTATCACAGCAGAGGTGTCCCCAGGGGCTTTCATTTCCAACAGCGCCTTGGTTTTCCTCTCACATTTATTCTTACAGGTGAGCTCCAACATCTCCAAACTGTTTTTCCAACTCCAGGAATAATTCTCCTAGGAGCGCCAAGGAGGTCACACTCTCTGCTTGTAGTGAGCCTGAGGTGTCCCCACCCTTCCCCGCCTCCACCCCAGGGCTGCCCTTTTCATCCACACTCCAGGCATTGCCACTTAGCCCCTCCTCAGCCTGCACCCACCGATGTCCTGATCTCTCTCTCTCTTTTTTTTGAGACAGAGTCATGTTGTGTCACCCAGGCTGGAGTGCAGTGGTGCGATCTCAGCTCACTGCAATGTCTGCCTTCCAAGTTCAAGTGATTCTCCTTCTTCAGCCTCCTGAGTAGCTGGGATTACAGGTGCCTGCCACCACACCCAGCTAATTTTTGTATTTTTAGTAGAGATGGGGTTTCACCATGTTGGCCAGGATGGTCTCGAACTTCTGACCTCAGGTGATCTGCCCACCTCGGCCTCCCAAAGTGCTGGGATTACAGGCTTGAGCCACCACATCTGGCCAATCTGTCTCTTGAATGGGACAGTTGCGTGCCTCAGACCTGCACACACCTGGCCCCAGCTGGGCCCACTGGGGACACCTCTTCTCAGCGAGTGATGCTTACCCTTTCCTTCCATGAACAGCCCTCACGCTCTGAGCAGTGTGAAGCAATCAGCAGATCAAACCCAGGCAAAACAGTTTTCAGAGACTGGAAAGTGATTGGGATTTGGGGGCAGAGGTCCCAGAATCAATGTCATTGACTCAGCAGGTGGTGAGTTAAAAAGTCACCCCACGGGCTTACCCTGTGTCTTCATTTCATACAACCTGTGCGATGACCCTCCTCTGTGTTATAGATAGGGACGTCGAGGGGATGAAGGACTGAATGTCAGAGGCACACAGCTGGGAAGCCTCAGACCTGAGATTCAGTCCTGGACTGTCAGCCGCCCTCCTTAGGGCAGCACCTTGGGCCTCAGTTTCTCCATCTCTGAATGTAAGCCTGCCTGGAGGGCAGCCATAGAGGGTTTGCTGGGATGAGCCAGAAGACGGAGTGGGGTTTACATGGAACTCTGTTTTGTGAATTGCGGACCCCACAAAGACCAGGGACCACACCTGGGGATGGGTTTGTACATTGCTGCCTCCACCGTCCAAGCCACCGGAGTGACCCAGGCCCACGAGGTCCAGCAGCTTTTCCTTCAACACAGAAGCACCCGATCCCTGTTGCGTCACACACACCGTGGGCAGCAGCCCGTCTCTTTTCTTGCATCCCGGCCTCTTCCTACAACCTTGGCTTCTCCAGCAGAGTTCATGACCTCCATCAACGAGGAGACACGGGACTCACTGCCGTGGACAGAACCCAGACAAGAGGCTGGCATGGAAGCTAAGACAGTCGGGGTCCTCAGGGAATATGCTGGCGAGGGGAGCAACTGGGCCCAGGGTGGGCTCCACGGATCCCAGGGTGAGGGGCTGCACAGGAGGCCTGGAGAGCCACGCTTGGGCGTGGGCAAGTCTGAGAGCTCAGGGCCCTTACCCTGGTTCCTTGTTTATTCCCTCATTCCCCAAATCCTTGATGAGTGACTGTCATGTGCTAGGCAAGAGAGGGGTCCGTGGAGAAGAGAGAAACCTCTGTCCCGAGACATTGCGTTGCAGAGGGACATGCACACAGCACATGGAGAGCTCGTGGGACATAAAATGACTCTGGACCCCAATGCTGTGAAGCAGGGAGGGCCGTGGACGGGGAGGCAGGCAGGGAGCCCATCACGAAGCTGCAGCCGCCAGGAGAGGCTAATTGTGGGGGACCTGAGTCCGAATCCAAATGGCTCACACAGCTGCCGGAAAAGCCTTCTGCACAGAGGGAAGAGCCGTGCAAAGAGGCAGGAGGGAGACGAAGATGGTGATGGGACAGGAGGAAGTTCCATGGCCAGACGGGAGGGTCCAGGCAGAGGCGGGTCGATGGGCAGGAGGGAGCACAGACCTGAGGCTCAGGTGGTTGGAGGCCCTGGGGGTGCTGTGAGCAGCGAGGTCACGTGCTCTCGTTCATGGTTTTAAAAGCTCACTCTGGCTGCAAGGTTGCCAGGGGAGACGAGGCAGACAGACTGGCACCCTCACTACCTGATGGAGCAGAGGGGAGGCTGCTCTGTTCTAACACTGCTTCCCAAACTCTTTTGTCATGAAAATTAAGTGAGATGAACATATTAAGAGTGAACCTGTCTCGTGGGCCACAGAAGAAGCCTTCCTTTTACATCTCTCCAGGTTCGAGATGGCTCAGCGAAAACCCTCTCTGAAGTTTCTAGACAGCCAGCCACACCCAAAGCCACCCCACAAACCCAGCACCTGGTGTGGTCCTCCTGTCCTTCCCCTGTGGTGTCCAGAACAGAAGGAAATAGCACACCCAGGAAATCGTCTTCCAAATGAGCTTAATTTGTAACTCACTGTGCTAAAAACTGGAATTCTATCCAGCTTCAATTTGAGCAATTGTGTAATCACTTAACTACAGCAGTGAAACCAAATGAGAGAAAATTCAATATTAGCTCATAAGAGAGATGGAAATTGGGTTTCTAGATCAATAGGAGACACTCTTTAAATCACAGTGACAAAAATATTCTACTTGCACTGTCTGGAAATCAAATAAGATGTGACAATTTAGTAATAAGATTCACACATTATATAATATACGTTTATAAAACACTATCCTAAAAATCATAATCTTATTAAGTCTCCATTTGAGATATTGTGTAATCACTTACATAATAGGAATAGAACTAAAAGAGAAAAAAATCAAATTTATTTTAGAAGTCAGAATTCTGGCTGTGTTTCTGGGTTATTTTAGTGAGTTTATTAGTAATAATAAAGATACTGTAATTACACTATTTATAAATAGGATAAAATGTAAGTAACTCACATAAGTTATTTAAATACTCTGAAGTTATAGAACATTATCTCAGAATTATAATATAAGCAGTTTCCACTTTGGCCATTGAATAATCACTTAATAGCAATAAAACTAAAATAGAAAAAAAACATCAGGCTGGGTACCACACTGGCTCCTTCCGATAATCCCCGAACTTTGGGAGGCTGAGATGAGAAGATCTCTTGAACCCATGAGTTTGAGACCAGCCTGGGCAATATAGAAAGACCTTATCTCTACAAAAACATGTTTAAAAATTATCTGTGTATAGTGCTGCGCACCTGTTGTTCCAGCAACTCAGGAGGCAAAGGTGGGTGGACTGCTTGAGCCCAGGAAGTCAAAGCCTGCAGTGAGCTATGGTTGTGCCATTGTGCTCCAACCTGGGAAGCCGAGCAAGACTTTACTTCAAATAATAATAATAATAATAGTAATGCAAGAGGAAAGATAAAAATTATAGAGAGTAGAACATCTTGCCATAGTTGTGGATCTTCAGAAGTGGGCTTGCTGGAAGGTTGGGTCACTCGAAGGTGACTCACCTCTACTGAGATGCATTTCTCTGCTCCCCAGTGGAGGAGGTTCTAGCCAGGAGTATCCTTTGAGGGGAAGACTCATGGACGGTGTCTTCCTCCTCTTCTGGAATCGGGGAAAGGCCAGAGTCTTCTTCCCAAGAGCTGCCCCCCTGGGATGTCTGATAAGAAAGGATGGAAGAGTTAGGCTCTGCTTAGTTCAAGACATGGGGTGGCCCCTGTGAGAGCTGAGTGGGGTTCTGAGGGAGAGGGGCCTGGGTCCTGCGTGGCTGAGGGCGAGGCTGCTCCTGGGGCTCACGGCTGTGCCTAGGGTGTGATGGGAGGGAGGCAGGGGCTGGCTGGACCGAGTCGTCCCTCCAGGTGAACGTCAGGTAAGCACAGTGAGGGCAAAGCGGCGAGATTCTGGGTGTATTTGAAGGTGGGGCGTCAGGATCTCTGGGCAGATTGGATCAGAGATGTGAGGAAGGATGCGACTCCAGGCTTCTCCATCTGAGTGACAGGTGTCCCAGGTGTGGCTGTGTGTCCAGGATTCTCCATCTGAGTGACAGGTGTCCAGGTGTGGCTGTGTGTCCAGGATTCTCCATCTGAGTGACAGGTGTCCAGGTGTGGCTGTGTGTCCAGGATTCTCCATCTGAGTGACAGGTGTCC
>PVKV010029849.1:0-23080 GCA_004027835.1 Alouatta palliata | reverse complement strand
GCTGGGACTACAGGCACGTGCCACCATGCCCAGCTAATTTTTGTATTTTTAGTAGAGACGGGGTTTCACCATGTTGACCAGGATGGTCTCAATCTCTTGACCTCGTGATCCACCCGCCTCGGCCTCCCAAAGTGCTGGGATTACAGGCATGAGCCACCGCGCCCGGCCTTCTCTCTTTCTTTCTTTCTCCTTCCTGTTTCTCTATTTCTCTCTCTTTTTTTTTGAGACAAAAGTCTTGCTCTACTGCCCAGGCTGGATGGAGTGCAGTGGCGTGATCTCAGCTCACTGCAATATCCACCTCCGGAGTTCAAGCAGTTCTCCTGCCTCAGCCTCCCAAGTAGCTGGGATTACAGGTGCCTGCCACCACACCCAGGTAATTTTTGTAGTTTTAGTAGAGACGGGGTTTTGCCATGTTGGCCAGGCTGGTCTCAAACTCTTGGCCTCAAGTGATCTTCCCACCTCAGCCTCCCAAAGTGCTGGGATTACAGGCATGAGCCAACTCACCTGGCCTACTTTATGGTCAACTTTTCTAAAATACATTTTAGTTAACATACAATAAAATGCACCCATTTTAACTGTAACTTTAAATGAGTTTAATTCTCATTGTGTGGGCCAGGCGCAGGGGCTCATGCCTGTAATCCCAGCACTTTGGGAGACCGAGATGGGTGGATCACCTGAGGTTAGGAGTTCGAGACTAGCCTGTCCAACATGATGAAACCCCATCTCTACTAAAAATACCAAAAAAATAGCTGGATATCTGTAATCCCAGCTACTTGGGAGGCTGAGGCAGGAGAATCGCTTGAACTTGGGAGGCAGAGGTTGCAGTGAGCCGAGATCACGCCATTGCACCGTTCCAACCTGTGCAGCAAGAGCAAAACTCGGTCTCCAGTTCTCATTGTATGTATATGCCTGATCAGGGTATGAAGATATGAAACATTTTTGTCTTCTTCAGCCTCTTTGCAGTCAGCCCACTCCCATCCCCAGCTCCAGGCATCCACTGTTCTGTTCTCAGTCACTAAAGATTAGTTTTACCTTTTTAGGAATTTCATATAGCCAGGCACGGTGGCACGTGCCTGTTGTCCCAGCTACTCGGGAGGCTGAGGTGGGAGGATCGATTGAGCCCAGGAGTTCTGGGCTGTAGTGCACTATATGGATCAGGTGTCCACACTAAGTTTGGCATCAATATGGTGACCTCCCAGGAGCAGAGGACCACCAGGTTGCCTAATGAGGGGTGAACCGGCCCAGGTCAAAAACGGAGTAGGTCAAAACTCCCGTGCTGATCAGTAGTGGGACTGCGCTTGTGAATAGTCACTGCACTCCAGCCTAGGCAACATAGCAAGACCCCATTTCTAAAAAAAAAAAAAATTTCATATAAATGAAATCACATACTTTTTGTCTGGTTTCTTTCTTTGTTTTTATTTATTTTTTATTTTTTTGAGACAGGGTCTGCTTCTGTCACCCAGGCTGGAATGCAGTTGTGCAATCATAGTTTACAACAGCCTCGACCTCCCAGGCTCGAGAGATTCTCCCACCTCAGCCTCCAGAGTAACTGGGATTACAAGCGCACACTACCACACCTGGCTTATTTTTTAAATTTTATGTAGAGTGAGGATCTGTCTATGTTGCCAGGCTGGCCTCAAAATCCTGGGCTCAAGCAATCCTCAGCCTCCCAAAGTGTTAGAATTACAGGCGTGAGCCATCACACTTGGCCTCAGGGCTTAAGCCATCCTCCCATCTCAGCCTCCTGCGTAACCAGGAGCACAGGTTTGTGCCATCACACCTGGCTGTAAAATAACTTTACATGTGCTCGCTTCAGCAGCACATATACTAAAATCGGAACGGTACAGAGAAGATTAGCATGGCCCCTGCGCAAGGATGACATGCAAATTTCTGAAGTGTTCCATATTTTCATTTAAAAAATTTTAAAGTAAATAAAAGTTTAAGAATTTCTAATATATAAAAATAAATAAATAAAAATAATTTTACATTTGATCTTAGCCAAAGGCCAAGAAGGGATGTAAAAGTATACATTTTTTAAGACAGAGTTTCACTCTTGTTGCCCAGTCTGGCGTGCGATCTCGGCTCATTGCAACTTCTGCCTCCCGGGTTCAAGTGATTCTCCTGTCTCAGCCTCCAGAGTAGATGGGATCACAGGCATGTGCCACCACGCCCAGCTAATTTTGTGTTTTTAGTAGAGAAAGGATTTCTCCATGTTGGTCAGGCTGGTCTCGAACTCCTGACCTAAGGTGATCCGCCTGCCTCAGCCTCCCAAAGTGCTAGGATTACGGGCATGAGCCACCACACCTGGCCCCCAAAAATAATTTTTTTTAAGTTTTAAATATTAAAATAGAGATGGGGGCCAGGTGCAATACCTCATGTCTATAATCTGAACACTTTGGGAGGCTGAGGCAGGCAGATCACTTGAGGTCAGGAATTCAAGAGCAGCCTGGCTCATATGGTGAAACCCTGTCTCTACTAAAATTACAAAAATTAGCCGGGCTTGAGGCTGAGACAGGAGAATCACTTGAACCCAGGAGGCAGAGGTTGCAGTGAGCCCAGATTGTGCCAGTGCACTCCAGCCTGGGTGACAGAGTGAGACGCCATCTCAAAAAACAAAAAAATTTATATTAAAGTTGTTTGCAGTTAGCCAAAACCCTTTTTTTTTTGTATGTTGACCTTATTTCTTGTGATCTTGCTAAATTCACTAATTAGTTCTAGTAGTTGTTATACAGACTCCTTAGAATTTTCTAGTAAACAGTTGCATCATCTATGACTCTACACAGTTTCACTTCTTTCTGATCTTTACATATTTTTTTCTTTTTCTTGCCTTACTGCACTGACTAGGGCCTCTAGTACAATACTGAGTAAGTGGTAAGAGCAAATGTCTTTGCTTATTGCCAGTCTTAGGGGGCAGGTGGTCAGTTATTTAATGTTGTGTGTGATGTTAGCTGTAGGTTTGGCGTAGATGCTTTATATCAGATAGAGGAATTCCCTCCTGTTCCTAGTTTGCTGAGAGCTTTTTTTCATGAATAAGTGTTCAGTTTTGTCAAATGCTTTTCTGCGTCAATTGACATGGTCATCTGATTTTTCTCCATTATTCTCTCTCTCTTTCTCTTTCGCTGTTTTCTTTTTCTTTTTCTTTTGCCATTGACATAGCCCCAGGAGGTCCTGAGAGCATGCATCCCTGTTATTCTCTTAATACACTGAATTATATGGATTGATTTTTTTTTTTTTTTTTTTTTTTTTTTAAGATGGGGTTTCACCATAATGTCCAGGCTGGTCTTGAACTCCTGACCTCAGGTGATCCACCCACCTCGGCCTCCCAAAGTGCTAGGATTACAGGAGTGAGCCACCGCGCCCGGCCAATATGGATTGGTTTTCGAATGTTAAACCAACCTGTAATTCTTGGATATCTCTCATTTTGTCCTGATGTATTATCCTTTTTCTGTATTGCTGGATTTGATTGCCAGTGTTTCATGAAAGGTTTTTATCTGTTGGAATCTCTGTTGTATACCCAGCACATGGCCATGGCCACTGCCTGAGGGGATGTCAGAGAAGCTCTAAAGTCTGGCCGGCAGAGGAAGGGGGTCATCCTCGGCAGGGAAAAGAGCAGGTTCAGGCCGGACGTGGTGGCTCATGCCTATAATCCCAGTACTTTGGGAGGCGGAGGCGGGCAAATTAACCTGAGGTCAGGAGTCCAAGACCAGCCTGGACAACATGGTGAAACCCTGTCTCTACTAAAAATACAAAAATTAACTGGGCGTTGTGGCACGTGCCTGTAGTCCCAGCTAGCAGGGAGGCTGAGGCAGGAGAATCACTTGAACTCAGGAGGCAGAGATTGCAGTGAGCGGAGATCGTGCCACTGTACTCCAGCCTGGGTGACAGAGTGAGATCTCATCTCAAAACAAACAAACAAACAAAAATTAGCCTAACATGGTGGCACACATCTGTAATCCCAGCTATTCCGGAGGCTGAGGCAGGAGAATCAGTTGAACCAGGGAGGCGGAGGTTGCAGTGAGCCGAGATCACGCCACTGCACTCCACCATAGGTGACAGAGTGAGGTCTCCTCTTAAAACAACAACAACTGCAAAACCCAGCAGGTTCGAAAGCTCAGGGCATGAAAGATCATTGCATCAGCCACTATGTAGCTGGGTGACCTTGGGCAAATCTATCCTGCTTATCAATAAAAAGGCAAGGAAAGCAACTGGGGCTACCAAACATTGTGAGTATCCAATGGGACCTTAGGAAAGGTCTTGAAAAAAACAAAACGTGAAACGTCTTAGGAACATTCTAATAGGAAGACAGCCCTGCTACTGACAAGGAGGCGGGGAGATCTATCATTGTGGGCACACAGCACTGGACGGACAACACTTGGGAAAAGAAGGCAGGAGGCCAGGTGCTACCTTGGAGTTAAGAGCTTGGGTCCCAGCCTCAAACACCTCTGTGAGCAAGGAGCCAAGACGAAGGGCTATGCTCCAAGGATGGCACCTTCTAGGGCTTCAAATCCTGCCCAGAGGCCCAGCGCAGTGGCCCACGCCTGTAATACTAGCACTTTAGGAAGCCTAGGCAGGGAGATCACTTGAGGTCAGCAGTTCGAGACCAGCCTAGCCAACATGGTAAAACCCCACCCCCCAACCCTTCTCTACTCAAAAAAGATTTGCCAGGTGTGGGGGTGGGCGCCTATAATCCCAGCTACCTGGGGGGCTGAGACAGAATTGCTTGAGCCCAGGAGGTGGAGGTTGCAGTGAGCCGAGATCACACCGCTGCACTCCAGCCTAGGGGACAAAGCAAGACTCCATACCAAAAAATATATAAAAAATAAAAAATTATTTATTTTTACTTTTTTTTTTTTTTTTGAGACAGGATCTCACTCTGTCACCAGGCTGGAGAGCAGTGGTGCAATCTTGGCTCACTGCATCCTCTGCCTCCTGAATTCAAGTGATTCTCCTGCCTCAGCCTCCCAAGTATTTGGGACTACAGGTGCACACTACCATGCCCAGCTAATTTTTCTATTTGTAGTAGAGACAGGGTTTCACCACATTGGCCAGGCTGGTTTTGAACTCCTGACCTCAGGTGATCTGCTGGCCTCAGCCTCCCAAAGTGCTGGGATTACAGGCGTGGGCCACTGTAATCCAATGTCCAGCTACTTTTTTTTTTTTCTTTTTTAATTTTTAAAATTTTTTAATTTAAAGACGGGGTTTCACCATGTTGGTCAGGCTGGTCTTGAACTCCGGACCTCAGGTAATCCGCCCGCCTTGGCCTCCAAAGTGCTTGGATTACAGGCATGAGCCACCACGCCTGGCCCCAGCTATTTTTTTTTTTTTTTTTTCTTTTGTAGAGATGGGGTTTTGCTACGTTGTCCAGGCTGGTCTTGAGCTCCTGGACTCAAGCAATCCGCTCTTCTCAGCCTCCCAGAGTGCTGGGGTGACAGGCACAAGCCATTAGGCCAGGTCTCTTTACTTCTTTTTGTCAGATATCAGATATCTCATTTCCTAGTATGGCTTCCCCTTCTCCTAGGCCTAGGAGCAATGGCTTTAATAAAGTAATCACTGTATTTGCATTTTGGAGGACTGCTCCTAAGAGCTGTTTTTATTTAAAAAGTCCTAGCAATCAAATACAGATTGGCTTGCTAGCTCCCGTGTTTCCACACAATTCCCTCCTACTTAAGCTCTCTATGTTTACACACAGGACATCTAACTGCTTGTTCTGGTCAAGGTACAGCTTTCAGCAGCTCTGAGAGATGGAAGAGAAAGGGTTGGTATGTTCTACAGGTGAATGATGGGCTGCTGAGAGAGAGACAGGGAGATAGAGTCCAAGGTAACAGGAAAGCTTCCGGTACTGGCACCTGTGCAGTCAGTGATGTCACTGCATGGACAGGAAACAGGAGAGGGAGAGCAGGTTTGGGGGAGAGGAAGAAGGATAAGTTCAATTTGGGACCTTTATTCATTAGTTCCTTGGGCATTACTGGGTGGCAGCTACTGTGTCAGGAACAACGATGAACCAAAGAAACAAGACCCCTGCTCTCCTGAAGCTTACCTTCCTGTGTGGGAAGGACAACTTACAGAAGTCAACAAACGATCCGCAGGAGCCTGGTTCAATAGTCATGTGACAGACTGCCCAGCAGAGGCGGCCAGGGAAGGCTCCATCTGGGGGAGACCTGGAGATTAGAAGTCAGGCTGAGTTTGACAATGACTTAGAGACATAGCCTTAGAGAAGCAGTTTGGATATGTAGGTCTGGGCTGGAGATGATCAGAAAAGAAGCAAAAAGCATGCTGTGAAATATATGCAGCAAACAATACTACTTAAAGGGAGATCAAAAATAGACAAAATGATAATGATTATTAATTATTTGAGACAGAGTCTTGCTCTGTCGCCCAGGCTGGAGTGCAGTGACACGATCTTGGCTCACTGCAGCTTCCGCTTTCCGAGCTCAAGCAATTCCCCAGTCTCAGCCATCCAAGTAGCTGGGATTACAGGGGTGCGCCTCTGTGGTCATGTAACTTTTGTGTTTTTTATTTTTATTTTTTAATTAATTAATTAATTAATTTTTTTTTTTTAAAGACGGGGTTTCACCATGTTGGTTGGGCTGGTCTTGAACTCCTGACTTCAGGTGATCCTCCCGCCTTGGCCTCCAAAGTGCTTGGATTACAGGCGTGAGCCACCATGCCCGGCCACTTTTGTGTTTTTAGTAGAGACACGGTTTCTCTATCTTGGCCCCAGGCTAGTCTCTAATTCCTGGCCTCAGGCGATCCACCCGCCCCAGCGCCGGCCTCCACCTCCCAAAGTGTTGGGATAGCAGGCGTGAGCCACCCTGCAGGGCCTCACTGATTATTTGAGACTGTTTAGATTGTGGGGGGGTGGTTATTCCCCTAAACTGGGTGGTAAGTACAGAGATGTGAGATGTAACACGTAATCTGAACACCTTTTTGCACACGTAAATATCGTAAAGTAAACTTTTAAAATAAGACAACGCCTAAGGCCTTGCGAGACTAATCTGAGGAGCGAGGACCAGGCAGTCACAGCCAGTTTCCACTGATTCCAAGCTCTGGCCTAGGCCACCCCTCTACCCAGCCATCCGCTAAGGGCTGGCTCCGCCCCAGAACAGTGCAACCTTCCCGCCCACATCCGCCCCATAGCCAATGGGCGCTCGGGATTTGGGCCCACACCCCCGTCACGCCCCGCCCCCCGACTCGCGCGCCGCGTGACGTCACGGCACGGCCCCCGCCACGTGACGGCCGCGCGCCGGGCTGTAGCTCCCCTCCGGGCTCGCGCCGCAGAGGCCGGTGAGGCGCCGGCGGCCACGCCGCGGAGGTCGCTGGCCTAGCGGAGCTGGGCGTTGGGGCCAGCGCGCGCATGGAGGCGGCGCTGGCGGCCCCCTGAGGGCAGCTGGGAGACCCGACTCGGCGATCTCGCGCATCCCTCGAGCCGCCACGAGCTGTCGGCACCTGGCGGCGGCGAGCCGCGGAGCCGGCGCGGCCATGGCGACGGACGGCAGGCAGAAGGAGAACACGCTGCTTCACCTCTTCGCCGGCGGGTGAGTCCCCGGTCCCAGCCGCGTGCCCCGCCGCCCGCAGTCCCCTCGGCCTCCGCTCCGGGCGCGGCCCCGGCCTCCCGCCGCGGTTACCGGCCCTCGCCGGGCTGCGGCGCCGGCGCCGGGGAGGAGGAAGTCTCGGCGTCCAGGGCCGGTGGGCAGGGCCGGGGGGGCGGTCGGGCCTTCCTCACCCTCATCTTGACCGCAGCCCCTTGGGCGACTGTGCCCTGTGCGGTCGCGCCACCCCCGCGGCCCATCCTCCTCTCCGCGGCGTTCCCAGCCTTTTCCCATTCTGAACAATCAGTGGCTGGTGAGTGTGGCTCGGCTGCGGTCCTGCCTGGACGCGGTGTCGCGGGCCCCCCACCTTCTCCCGGGGCCTTTCCCGAAGCGCAGCGCTCAGAGCCCGGGGCAGGATCCCTGATGCTCGCGTGTGCCCGGGATTCCTCAGGGCAGCGCGGGAGGTAATCTGGACGGGCAAAAAGGGCTGCGGGCGTTGGACGCCAGCAAGGCCTGGAGGGTGCTGGGGACGGTGATGCTGGTGGCCACACGTGCTGTGACCAAGCCAGGGACCCGGACGAATATGAGGTGTGTTAAGATACTTCTTGCCGGCTGGTGGATGCTTCCAACGCCGGAGACCGCAGAATTGTTAAGTGTTCCTTGTTTTGAAAGCTGCCTTAGGTCGATCGTCAGGCACCTTAATTTTTTTCCAGTGGAGACAATGCGTTTTTAGGAGGTTGAGTTCTGAGGCTAGAAAGGGAGATGATTTTCACCTCCGTGGCCCTCGCCACCTCCCCCACCAACACCCACCGAGAATAGAAGGTAAACTATTTCTATTAGTAATTTTCTTTTTTCCTTTATCACCGCCGGCGGCTTGGGGTCCTTTTGGAGTCTTCCAGATGTTTGGAGTCGTAATTTGAGGACCTCATGGGCCTGGCACAGCAATTTTTGAGTGTAGTATATTTTGCATAAAATAAAATAGTTTATTCTGGATGATCATCTTAACTTGAGTAGTGTTAGTTGCAGTTTGGATTCCTACGTGGATGTGTTCCTTACAACAAACAATGGTTGAGAAACTTAGATGATGACTGATGAAAGTGTCCCTGAGCTTTTTTGTACTTGTATTGTGGGCAGTCACCAGGTTGCTTTCTCTAAGCAAAAACTTTGGTGGGTCTTCATAGATAGGAAGAGTTTCTCATTCATTCCTTTCGGATCATTCCTTTGCAACCCTTCCCTTCATGTGTCCATTGAGACTTCTTTTTTTTTTTTTTGAGAGAGAGAGTCTTTCTCTGTCATCCAGACTGGAGTGCAGTAGTGTGATCTCTAGGCTCACTGCAACCTCTGCCTCCTGGGTTCAAGTGATTCTCCTGTCTCAGCCTCTTGAGTAACTGGGATTACAGTCGCCTGCCACCACCCCTGGCTAATTTTTTTGTATTTTTAGTAAAAACGGGGTTTCACCGTGTTGGTCGGGCTGTTATCTAGAGACAGGGTTTTGCCATGTTGGCCAGGCTGGTATCCTGACTTCAAGTGATCCACCCTCCTTGGCTTCCCAAAGTGTTGGGATTACAGGCATGAGCCACCACGCCTGGAAGAGACTTCCTTTGAGAGTAACACAAGGGGGATGCATTCTTAAATTAAGCCACACTTTATATAAATTTGTCTTTCTCAGGAATTTTAAACAAGCTGGCCGTTTTTTTTTTTTTTTTTTTTTTTTTTTTTTTTTTTTTTTTTTTTTTTTTTTTTTTTTTTTTTTTTTTTTTTGTCTCACACGTTTTTTAAGCCAAGAAGGATAATTTTTTAAAACATGAATTTATGCTCAGTGACTTTTACTTACTGTTTTTAGTGAAGTGGTCTTTGAAAATTTTTCTTTCTATTCGAAACCGGGTGAGTTTGCATGCTGGAGCAGCCAGCCTCTGTGGAAGCTGACTGTGAAATAAATGGCTCTGTCTTGTTGAATCTCCCTCTGTACCCTTCACTGTGCCCTCTGGCTGCAGATTCTCCTTCTAGGGCACCAGCCTTTTACCTTGTGATGGAGGAAATCTGCAGTGGCCGGCAAAGCTCTCCTGCTTGATTAAGATGTAGGTAGTTTATTAGAGTGACGCCTGAAGCCATTGTATTTAACAGGTTTCCGTTCCTGAACAGCAGCAGTTTGAGATGCCAGAAAGAAAAGACAGCTTCCAAAAGGATGTTTTCAGAGTAACTAATTAGATTTCGGTCCACTCTCACTAGCCTAAAATACTTCACTTTCTGTTAGAGAAGAACATGAAACGAGCTGAGTGTAGAATGGCTGAATTGTATGGTGAAAATGAGTCCACCCAGAGATCCCACCTAGTCCCGTGGAATATGTGCTGCCTTGCTCCAAGTAACTAGTTTTGCCACTGTTGTTGAGCTGGCGTCTTTCCAGAAAATGAAGTGTACTTCCTTTGAAAAGAAGTCAGAGCCTCCACTTTAAAACTCTGTCACATTTCTCTTGTTCATCAAATAGCCTTTGAAAACTGTAATATCTTTATTTTCTTTTTTTTTTCATGCTGCTGATAAAGGAAACTGTAATATCAACCAAGTTTAATGCTGTCACTAATGAATGATATTGAACAAGTTTTTTTTTTTTTTTTTTTTGAGACAGACCCTCACTCTGACACCCAGGCTGGAATGCAATAGCGCGATCTTGGCTTACTGCAACCTCCGCCTCCTGGGTTCAAGCCATTCTCCTGCCTCAGGCTCCTGAGCTGGGATTACAGCCACGCCCAGCTAATTTTTGTATTTTTTGTTTTTTTTTTAGTAGAGACGGGGTTTCACCATGTTAGCCAGGCTGGTCTCAAACTCCTGATCTCAGATGATCCATCCACCTCGGCCTCCCAAAGTGCTGGAATTACAGGCATGAGCCACTGCGCCCGGCCTCTGAACAAGTTTATTTGTTTTGTTTTGTTTTTAAAGATGGGGTTTCACCATGATGGCCAAGCTGGTCTTGAACTCCTGACCTCAGGTGATCCACCCACTTCAGCCTCACAAAGTGCTAGGATTACAGGCGTGAGCCACCACACCCACCCGGCTTGAACAAGTTTTTTTTTTTTTTTTTTTTTTTTTTTTAATAAAGACGGGGTTTCACCATGTTGATCAGGCTGGTTTCGAACCCCCAACCTCAGGTGATCTGCCCGCCTTGGCCTCCAAAGTGCTTGGATTACAGGCGTGAGCCACCGCGCCCGGCCGAACAAGTATTTTAATCAAGTATAACAGACTTATGGAGAGTTGAAAATTAATTTTAGATCCTGGAAAATAAAAACTACACCAAAAATTCCAAAGTGCTGGGATTACAGGCTGAACCACCACTCCTTGCCTAAATTTTTTGGATTCTTTACAAAGGGACTGTACTCCTATATTGTTACTGTAATTAGTTACATTAATAGTGTGTTTCCCTTTAGATAAGAATGGGAAAAGGAACCTCCCACCAACCCACACCTAAAAAAAAGCAGTTTAGGAGAGGCTCCATGCATGCAGATGTGGACCAGATGTATAATTTTATGTCCATTTTAAAAATAGGCTCATGTTCTTTAAATTGCTTTCTTCTTAGTAATATATTAAGTGTTGGCAGTGTATACGGTTAGTTGATCGTGTTGACCTACCATGCAATGCCTAGGTTTGGGGGGAGATGGCAATGAAGAATGAAGGCAGACCTGGTTTCTAAGTGCAGTGACTGGTATTCACTGACACGGTTAGAGTCACAGGGCTACCTAACATCCTTTTTTTTTTATGAGTTGGGGTCTCGCTCTGTCCCAGGCTGGAATAGTGCAGTCTCTCAGCTCACTGCAACCTCTGCCGCCCAGGTTCAAGGGATTCTCCTCCCTGGGCCTCCTGAGTAGCTGGGACTGCAGGTACGCCATCACACCCAGCTAATTTTTGTATTTTTTAGTAGAGACGGGGTTTCAGGCCGGTCGCGGTGACTCACGCCTGTAATCCCAGCGCTTTGGAAGGCCAAGGTGGGCGGATCACCTGAGGTCAGGAGTTTGAGACCAGTCTGGCCAACATGGAGAAATCCCATCTCAAAATAAAAGAGACAAGGTTTTACCATATTGGCCAGGCTGGTCTTGAACTCCTGACCTCATGATCCACCAGCCTCGGCCTCCCAAAGTGCTGGGATTACAGGTGTGAGCCACCATGCCAGGCTGTTACCCAACTTACTCTGATTATATAATTTCTTTTCTTTTTTTAGACAGAGTTTTTGCTCTTGTCGCCAACCTAGAGTGCAGTGGTGAGATCTCACAGCAACCTCCACCTTCCGGGTTCAAGTGATTCTCTTGTCTCAGCCTCTTGAGTAGCTGGGACTACAGGTGCACACTGCCACACCAGGCTAATTTTTGTATTTTTAGTAGAGACGAGGTTTCCCCATTTTGGCCAGGGTGGTCTTGAACTTCTGACCTCAGATGATTCACCTGCCTCAGCCTCCCAAAGTGCTGGGATTACAGGTGGTTGATTATGCAGTTTCTTTCTAATCTCCTATCATTGCTAATGTTTTTGCCGTTATGAATAGCCAGACATCCTTATGTCTACATATGTGCTTTATTTATTTGTTTCCTTTGGATACAGCAGTAGAAGTACAATTGCTGAGTCAAAGGGTTTTCATTTTATTATTATTTTTTTGAGATGGAGTTTGGCTCTGTTACCCAGGCTGGAGTGCAGTGGCATGACCTCAGCACGCTGCAACCTCCATCTTCCTGGTTCAAGCGATTCTCCTGCCTCAGCCTCCCAAGTAGCTGGTACTACAGGTGCCCACCCCCACACTCAGCTAATTTTTGTATTTTAAGTAGAGGTGAGGTTTCATCCTGTTAGCCAGGATGGTCTCAATCTCCTGGCCTCTGGTGATCCGCCTGCCTCAGCCGCCCAAAGTGCCGGGATTACAGATGTGAACTACCACCCACGCCTGGCCGAGTCAGAGGTTTTTAAGGTTTTTGGTACTACACAGCACATTTATAAACTGTCTGAGGGTGAGTTACTTCTGCATGAACCTTATTCATTTGATGTTTAGTACCTTTAGGATTTTTGCTGTTTGCTGCTTTCTTCCCTCTTACCCCCAAATCTGGGCGATATTATTAAAAAAAAAAAAAAAAAAAGTACTCAAGCACATTTTATTGTTACTACATAACAAAACCTGTCATTACTTTATTCATTTGTTTTTTTGAGAGGGGGTCTCCTGTCACCCAGGCTGGAGTGCAGTGGTGCGATCTCAGCCCACTACACCCTTCACCTCCCAGGTCGAAGCAATTCTCCTGCCTCAGCCTCTGAATAGCTAGAATTAGAGGCATGTGCCACCTTGCCCGGCTAATTTTTGTACTTTCAGTAGAGATGGGGCTTCACCATGTTGGTCAGGCTGGTCTTGAACTCCTGATCTCTGGTGATTCACCTGCCTTAGCCTCCCAAAGTGCTAGGATTACAGGCATGAGCCACCGTGCCCAGCCCTGTCATTCCTTTTCTGTTGTTTAAACCATCTCCTGAAGAAAAGCACAGAAGTACTCTGAGGTGGCCCTTCTGTGTGAGGGCTTGATTTGCCAGAGGAAAACCCTATAAATTTTTCCCATCAAATGGCCTGGGGCTTCTGGTTGCCCGTTAGTGTTACTATTGTCCTTCATCTGCTGGGCAGGCAGTTAACACAGCACAGTGCCCGTTTAGATCTACCCGGTGCCGGAAATAGCTGGGCTAAGCTGTCCTTAGATTTAGAGGTTGATCCTAGATTAGATGCTTTGGGTTTTATTTTTATGGCATGCTTTTTTGTTTTGTCATCATAACCTTTCAAATGTATTTTAATGGGAATATGATATCTCTTCAAGATCTTAAACTAGGCCAGGCGCAGTGGCACATGCCTGTAATCTCAGCTACTCAGGAGGCTGAGGTAGGAGAATCGCTTGAATTCGGGAGGCTGAGGTAGGAGAATCGCTTGAATTCGGGAGGCTGAGGTAGGAGAATCGCTTGAATTCAGGAGGCAGAGGTTGAAGTGAGCCTAGATTGCACCACTGGACTTCAGCCTGGGAGACAGAGCGAGACTCCATCTCAAAAGAAATTTTAAAAAAAGAGCTTAATAATAAGCCGCAGATATTTTCAAAATTCAGTATTTTCCCACCTATTATGGGCAGTTGTTGCCAGGTCTACTCAAGTACTTGTCTCCATAAATAAATCTTTGTTAGCTAAAGGTTACTTTTTTTTTTCTTTTTTGAAGCAGCGTCTCTCTCTGTCACCCAGGCTGGAGTGCAGCGGTGCCGTCTCAGCTCATTGCAACCTCCACCTCATGGGTTAAAGCAATTCTTATGTCTCAGCCTCCTGAGTAGCTGAAATTACAGGCACATGCCACCATGGCCAGCTATTTTTCGTGTTTTTAGTAGAGACTGGGTTTCATCATATTGTCCAGGCTGGTCTCAAACTCCTGACCTCAGGTGATCTGCCCACCTTGGCCTCCCAAATCATGTACCCTTCCTAAACAGATAACGAGGCAAAGCTGATGTTGCACTGTGGGCAGACTTCAGTGAGTCAGGGCGAAAACTAGAGGCATGAGCCACTGTGCCCAGCCAATGCCAGGTTTTAAGTAAAACTTTCCAAAAATGTACAGTGTATACAGAAAAGCACCTAATGTTTTTCAGATAGCACAATAGAGGTAGCAGGTAAAATGGCGGTGACCAAAGTTCCAAAGATTAGTAGGATTGCAGGGGGTCTGGCTGTATCATTTGTTAGCAGAAGGTGGATAAGCTGTGAGCCTGGAAAGTGGCTGATCATCAGTGAGGTGGTGATTATTGTCAGAAAGAGCACACAGGCCTTGGTTTTAGTGCCCAATATGCATGTATGCATAGGGAACAGAAGCTCTTGTTGAAGACGAGTTGTTTTTTACAATTTTTTCTTGGTAGTTGAAACTCAGAGTTAAAAGCACAAATCTGTGTGCATAATTTAAAATTTTATGACTTTCTGATCACATAAAGAGACTTTTTTAAAAATCCCAGTATGTATATTATAGTAGTAATGTTGTAGTTTTACTCTGCTATCAACTGGAGGCTAGATGCCTAATTCACGAGGGGAAAAATTAAACTAGGGCAATGTGGGTGTAAGAGGATTAGAAAGTTAGCTATATCTTCATGTAATAAACACAAGACTTCAATTTTGGAAAGGAAAAATGAGAGAAGGTAGAGGAATGGGGAGGGGAGCATATTTTTATCTTTTAAGAAAAGGAATACATAGCCTGGGCGTGATGGCCCATACCTGTGATCCCAGCACGTTAAGAGGAGGCCAAGGCAGGTAGATCACTCAAGGTCAGGAGTTCGAGACCAGCCTGGCAACATGGTAAAACCCCATCTCTACTAAAAATACAAAAAAATTAGCTGGGTGTGGTGGCGCAGGCCTGTAATCCCAGCTACTTGGGAGACTGAGGCAGGAGAATCACTTGAACCCAGGAGGCAGAGGTTTTAGTGAGCTGAGATCACACCATTGCACTCCAGCCTGGGTGTCAGAGAGAGACTCCGTCTAAAAAGAAAAGAAAAGGAATACATAGTTAAAAATTAGCCAGGCATGGTGGTGCGTGCCTGTAATCTCAGCTACTCAGGAGGCTGAGTCAGGAGCATCACTTGAACCCAAGAGGCGGACGTTGCAGTGAGCCGAGATTGCGCCGCTGCCCTCCAGCCTGGGCGATAGACGGAAACTCTGTCTCAAAAAAAGAAGAAAAAGGGAAAAGGTGCAGAAAAAGTTTAATTAGTAGTTTCTTTTTAGAAATAGGCAGATAGACTTCAAAGAGTGTATCTTGTGACTCCTTTTAGACACGTAGTTAACCACTGTTCCTACCCTTTCCTGCCACTGGATTCCAGTCCTTCAGGTGTTTGCTGTGAATGGAATATCCCACAGAGAACTTTCCCTGCACGTTGGCCTCAGTGACTGACTAGAACACTGTTACCTTAGAAACAAAATGAAATTAATGTTCAGGGTGTTTCCTCAGAACTGTTAAGACAAGCATGAGTCCCAGCTGGTCTTTGGAAGATTATTTATGTTAGTAAAACTCTTCAACTGCTTTCTTGAAAAGTTTAGATGTACATTTTGTTTGACTAGGTTCATTTAGGAAGCGTTCAGTTGTAAATAATAGAAAATTCAACTTCAAACTGGCTTGATTATGGGTACAAAAACCTGAACTCTAGAGGGAGCATAGCCTTCAGGTGAGAGCTTAGCTGAACAGCTCATCAGTGTCACGGGGAGGGTCCCGGCCGTGTCTGCTTGGCCTCTGGTAACCTGGTTTATTCTAAGGCTGGCCCTGCATAGCCACAGGATGGCTTCCGCAGCAGCTCCTTGTATTTCACCCACTATTGAGCAAGTCTTCAGTGTAACTCTCAACCCCCTGGGACAGGTACCTTGCTCTAATTAAACGAGTCATTGCTCCCAGGGAAATTATGCTGAATACTTGAGCTGAAATCATGTACCCTTCCTAAACAGGTAACGAGGCAAAGTGGACGGGCTTCAGTGAGTCAGGGCCAAAACCAGACTTGGGTTCAATCCTGTCCCCACTGTGTGGCTTAAGAAATTAGGGATCTTGGCCAGGCGTGGTGGCTCACATCTGTAATCCCAGCACATTGGGAGGCTGAGGCGGGCGAATCACGAGGTCAAGAGATTGAGGCCATCCTGGCCAATGTGGTGAAACCCTGTCTCAACCAAAAAAAAAAACAAAAATTAGCTGGGCGTGGTGATGCACGCTTGTAGTCCCAGCTACTCAGGAGGCTGAGGCGGGAGAATCCCTAGAACCTGAGAGGTGGAGGTTGCAGTGAGCCGAGAAAAAAGTAAATTAGGGATCTTGGCTGGGCACAGTGGCTCATGCCTGTAATCCCAGCACAACCCCGTCTCTACTAAAAAAAAACCAAAAATCAGCCAAGCATTGTGGCGCACATCTGTAATCCCAGCTACTCAGGAGGCTGAGGCAGGAGAATCTCTTGGACCCAGGAGGCAGAGGTTGCCAAGATTGTGCCAGCTTGGGCAGCTAGAGCAAAACTCCATCTCAAAAAAAAAAAAAAGAAGAAGAAGAAAGAAAATAGGGATCTTGTTAAGACAGAGGAAGAGGGGAATGGATGCTGGGGAGACAACTGGCAGTGCCACCAATCCATTAGACGGCCGTCAGATAGAGTGCCCATTGTACTGTTCTGGAACAGGGTTTCTCCCCTTGGGCTGGATGGTTGTCTGTGAGGGATAGGCCGTCTTGTGCGTTGCAGGGTGTTATGCAGCGTCCCAGGCCTCTACTCCCTAGGTGCTAGTAACCCCGTCCCCCATTTCATAACCCAGAATGTCTTCAGACATTGCCAAATGTTACTGGGGTTGGGACAAAATTGCCCCAATTTTTTTTTAAGTTTTTGGGGTTTTTTTTGTTTGTTTTGTTTTTTCTTCCTGTCACCCAGGCTGGAGTGCAGGTGGGATCATTGCTCACTGTAGCCTTCACCTGCCAGGCTCAAGCGATCGTCAGCTTCCCAAGTAGCTGGGACTACAGGCGTGTCGCACCACACCAAGCTCATTTCTGTAGTTTTTGTGGAGATGGGTTTTCACAATGTTGCCCAAGCTGGTCTCGGAACTTCTGAGCTCAAGCAGTCTGCCTGCCTTGGCCTCCCAAAGTGCTGGGATTACAGGCGTGAGCCACCGCGCCCAGCCATGGCCTTCAAACTTTAATCACACAGCCCTATGATTAAAATGTTTGTGCATAGCTCATGTATATTACCCTGTTAATTTTATACATATTATAAGACCTATACACAAAATAGAAACTAAATGGGCCAGGTGCAGTGGCTCACGCCTGTAATCCCAGCACTTTGGGAGGCCCAGGTGGGCAGATCATCTGAGGTTAGGCGTTCAAGACCAGCCTGGCCAACATGGCAAAACCCTGTCTTTACTAAAAATACAAAAATTGTGCAGGTATGGCGGTGCACACCTGTAATCCCAGCTACTCATGAGGCTGAGACAGGAGAATCCCTTGAACCTGGGAGGTGGAGGTTGCAGTGAGCCAAGATCACGCCACTGCACTCCAGCGTGGGTGACAGAGTGACACGCCTTCTCAGAAACAAACAAACAAAATAGAAATTAAATGGTGGAGGTTATAAATAAAATGCTGTTTCTTTCTGTATGCCAGTAGGTCATCGTGCACATCTCTTAGAGTATGTATCCCAGTTTGGAGATTGTTGGTCTAAAATACTGCTTGCCAGTCAGATTACTCCATTTTCTAACTATGTGAGGCTAATGCTGTGTCAGCATGTAACCGGAGGTTGAATATGACTTTTCCTTCTGTCTGAGCACTTGCTATTGGGGCACTCAGATGAACCAAGAGGATCCTAGTCTAAGACTTAGGTGGAAGAATCTGCTCTGCTGCCATTGAGCAGACTGTCTATGCAGGAAAGAACTGTTGTATGTGTCAACATTGGGGTGTGTGGAGGGCAGAGAGGATTTTCCTATTATTGTCCCCAACTCTATCCCCTGCCCCTAGTAGGTCTGGGCTACAGATTGGATTGAGAGAGCTTGTAAGGCAGGGAGACTGGTAGCTTGCTCTGTGGCCAGATGCCTCCTATAAGTTAGAGGCTGGTACATCAGGCCAAGCCAGCAGGATGAGAAGGGACTGGGTGGCGTGCTTGGGAAGGACACTCAGTGACTCCCACTTTGAGCCAATCTTGTTGCCTTCTAGAGGTCCCATTGGCTTGATGTCAAGGAGCATGGGGACCAGAGGAAGGGAAGACACCTAGTTCTGCCCACAGGACCTTGGGGCAAGAAAGGCAGAAAAGAGATTAGAGGATGAGCTGCTGGTGGGACCAATGGGGGTTCCCAGTGTTGGGCTCTAGTAGGTTGAATGCCATCTACAGTTAAATAACATTCACCCAGGCCTCCAGTACACCACAGATCTGTCTTTTTTTTTTATTTTATTTTTGATACAGAGTCTTGCTCTGTTGCCCATGCTGGAGTGCAGTGGCATGGTCTCGGCTCGCTGCAACCTCAGCCTCCAAGTTCAAGGGATTCTCCTGCCTCAGCCTCCCGAGTAGCTAGGATTACAGGTGCCTGCCACCATGCCCAGCTAATTTTTGTGTTTTTAGTACAGATGGGTTTTCATCATGTTGTTGGTCAGGCTGGTCTCAAACTCCTGACCTCAAGCAATCTGCCCACCTTGGCCTCCCAGAGTGCTGGGATTATAGGTGTGAGCCATGTGCCCGGCCTATTTCTTTATATGTTCTTGAGACAGGTTTTCACCCAGGCAGTAGTGCTGCCTCAGCTCACTGAAGCCTTGACCTCCCTGAGGTCAGGTGACCTTCCTAGTAGAGCTGTGACTACAGGTGCACACCACCACACCTGGCTAATTTTTGTTCGTTTGTTTGTTTTTTGTAGAGACGGGACTCCAGCCTGGGTAACAGAGCAAGACCCTGTCTCTTTAAAAAAAAAAAAGAAAAAGGCTGGGCACAGTGGCTTACTCCTGTAATCCTGGCACTTTGGGAGGCCGAGGCAGGCAGATCACGAGGTCAAGGGATCAAGACCATCCTGGCCGACATGGTGAAACCCCTTCTCTACTAAAAACACAAAAATTAGCTGGGCGTGGTGGCACACGCCTGTAGTCCCAGCTACTTGGGAGGCTGAGGCAGGAGAATGGCTTGAACATGGGAGGCAGAGATTGCAGTCAGCTGAGATCACGCCGCTGCACTCCAGCCTGGTGACAGAGCAAGACTCCGTCTCAAGAAAAAAAAAAAGGCCAGCCGGATGAGAAGGCCTGCCACTTTCAAAGAGGTCACTGACTCACTGTTACTAGGGCATTTGCTTTGCTGGGCAAACACCATCCTTTGATCAGTGGCATAGACTTGGATGACAGTTGGCCAAAGTAATGAGTACAGTTTACTTAGGGACAAAGCAAAGGTGGTTGACTTGTATGGTATTTGAACTTACTGGCTTTCTGATGAAAGGATTTACCCAGAAGCTCTTTTTTTCAGTGGTTTGAAGTTAACATTATTGAACATAAATGGATTTCAGATATTTCTTTATCTTACTGTGTAGCTGTTAAGTTTTTCAGTATCTTTAAATGTTATACTTTTTAGACATGTGGTTATTATGATAGGTAAGAGCATTTTGTATGAATAGACATGGGTTAGAAAGTTTTTTACATCTATAATTTTTATTTTTGTTGTTTATTTATTTTTTGAGACTGAGTCGTGGTTTTGTCACCCAGGCTGGAGTGCAGTGGTGTGATCTCAGCTCACTGCAACCTCTGCCTCCTGGGCTTAAGCCGTCCTCCCACCTCAGCCTCCTGAGTAGCTGGGACTACAGGCATACATCATCACACCCAGCTAATTTTTTGTGTGTGTATTTTTGGTAGAGACAGGGTTTTGACCTGTTGCCCAGGCTGGTCTTGAACTTCTGAGCTCAAGTCGTCCACCCACCTCAGCCTCCTAAAGTGCTAGGATTACAGGCATGAGCCGCCACACCTGGCCACTTCTATCTTTTTAAAACATTTCTTATTATAGCCTATTTTCTTTAGATATATTCTAGCGCTTAGAGAAAATTACGCAGACCAATATTAAGCTAGGCCTACAACTCGATTAAAAATAAAAATAGTCCAGGCACGTGGCTCACGCCTGTAATCCCAGCACTTTGGGAGGCTGAGGTGGGTGAATCACTTGAGGTCAGGAGTTCAAGACCAGCCTGGCCAACATGGTAAAACCCCTTCTGTATTAAAAGTACAAAAATACTACAGCTGGAACCTTTAGTCCCAGCTAGTTGGGAGGCTGAAGCAGGAGAATCGCTTGAACCAGGGAGGTGGAGGTTGCAGTGAGCTGAGATCGCACCACTGCACTCTAGCCTGGGTGACAGAGTGACTATCCCCCCAAAATAAATAAATAAAATAATCCCACATGGGGATTTTACCTCATTCATTACCTTCAGAGTCTGTGTTAGGTGCTAGGTTTGCTTCTAGATTTCCAACACTTGCCTCTAGTGGAGTCAGGAAGCTGCATAAACATTCTTGTTTTGTTTTTTTTTTTAATAATATAAAAATAAATTCTTTTTTCTTACAGCCTTTTGGTCAGGCTGGTCTTGAACTCCCGACCTCAGGTGATCCACCCGCCTTGGCCTCCAGAGTGCTTAGATTACAGGCGTGAGCCACCACACCCAGCCTGCATAAACACTCTATACGTCCAGGCCAGTTCTTCCTTCCTGTGATTACCTTTCCCAGGCGGAGATGCTGGTGCGCTGTCATTATTGACCCACCTGTTTCCTACCAGGTGCCTGCTACACTCTAGCTGCAAGAATGATGAATAGCTCTTCTCCAGGGAGCTCCCAGTCTAGTGAGGAAGACTTTTTTCAAATATTTAGAAACCTTGGAAGACATTCTCCTTGAAATCTTAACTGAATAATCCCTTTGCTTAGTAAATACTGTTTAGGAACCCACTGAGTCCTGATGTCAGGGATGCAAAGATGAGTAAGGCCGCAGGTCTGGAGGCACTCATCAGATCATAGAGTGATGTTTGCCAGAGTGAGGCCCTGTGTCGGTGGTAGGCACGGGTGAGGATATGTCTATGGCCCTTCTCATTGTTAATTATAGCTAGCCCATCAAACATGCTGTTTCTTGGATAGCATTGTTTAAGAGATGATGAAAGTAGGTATTTTAGGATAAGTAAGTGAGTTGTCTTGAAGAAAAATATATAAATAGCAATTCAGGTAATGTTTCTATATGAATATGTTATAAGGGTAATTCTCAAATAATTGGCTTGGGGCAACCCTGATCCAGAGAGACAGTGTGACTAATAAAAACAGGATGAACTGACTAGTTGTGAATGATGGCAACACAAGGACTTCATTGTTGAAAGTGCTTAATCAGATTTTTTTTTTGAGACAGTCTTACTCTGTCACCCAGGCTGGAGTGCCGTAACACTGCAACCTCCATCTCCCACCTTCAAGCGATTCTCCTGCTTCACCCTCCCCTGTAGCTGGGATTACAGGCATTACAGGCGTGCATCACCGCACCCGGCTAATTTTTGTGTATGTGTGTTTTTTTTTAATTGGATTTTACCATGTTGGCCAGGCTGGTCTCGAACTCCTATCCTCAAGTGATCCACCAGCCGCAGCCTCCCAAAGTGCTAGTAATACAGGTGTGAGCCACGGTGCCTGGCCAAAAGTAATTAATAAAATTTTAAGAAGAGTCTGTATTGGGGTAAAAATTGATTTTTAAAATAATGTCTTCATCTGAATCAACTATTTTGTTTTAATGTGCAAAAATACTTGTCTAGAGTCTTCCTTGCAGCATGGTAGTGAAATTGAAATGGCATGAATGTCCAACAGTAGGAAATTGGTTAAAATCTTATCCATCAGTAACGGAGAGATAGTATGAAGCCATTGCAAATGATGATGCAGGTGCATAATTTGCCATAGAAGCGCACTCAGAATACCTGGATACTTGGAATGGGTTAGGTTAAAATGCCAAGAATGGAAAGCCCCAGAGGGTGTGCTAGATGTGCTAACTTGGGAACAGTAGTTATCTCTGTAGCTCTGGAATTTCAACTTATTTATTTATTTGTTTCATTTTTTTGAGATGGGAGTCTTGCTCTGTTGCCCAGGCTGGAGTACAATGGCGCCATCTTGGCTCACTGCAACCTCTGCCTCCCAGGTTCAAGCGATTCTCCTGCCTCAGCCTCCCGAGTAGCTGGCATTACAGCCACCACGCCCGGCTAATTTTTGTATTTTTAGTAGAGATGGGGTTTCGCCATGTTGGCCTGGATGATCTCGAGCTTCTGATCTCAAGTGATCCACCCGCCTTGGCCTCCCAAAGTGCTGGAATTACAGACGTGAGCCCCTGTACCCTGCTGATTTCAACTAATTTTTTTTTATCTCCCTTGTGTGCTAGTTTTAAAGAGAGAAGAGCTAAACTTCGCATTCCATTGCGTAGAGGATAGTGTAGCTTCTCTGATCTGCTTTGGTTTCCTTTCTTACAGGTGCGGAGGCACAGTTGGTGCTATTTTCACTTGTCCACTGGAAGTCATTAAGACGAGGTTGCAGTCTTCGAGATTAGCCCTCCGGACAGTCTACTATCCTCAGGTTCATCTGGGGACCATTAGTGGAGCTGGAATGGTGAGACCAACATCCGTGACACCTGGACTCTTTCAGGTTCTGAAGTAAGTTCAGTCCCCATTCAGTCTTCTCTGCTGCTGCCGCCTGTACACCCTTTACCCCACCGTCAACACAAAATGTTCACCGGCCTTATCAAATGTGATGTTCTGTTTGCATGGCCTTGGCCCTAACTTAAGAATTAGGTTTCTTTACCAATACCTTTGAGCTGTGGCCTTGCTCCCCTGGCAGCAGGGGTCCCAGTGTACGTGTGACTGTCATCCGGGTCAGTTAGAGTAACCCAGCAAAGCAAACCAAAAATCCATGTGTAAATTGTTGCGTCAGATTGTCGCTCTTGCTCAAAGCTTTTGAGGGATAACAAACATAAGGAATGGTAGATTAAAATTTTAAAAATTGCACAAGAGAAGAGTTGTGAATACTATATTTTTTTTTTTTTTTTTGAGACGGAGTTTCGCTCTTGTTACCCAGGCTGG